>JBAMHW010000006.1:33161476-33173434 GCA_037177495.1 Rhadinocentrus ornatus | reverse complement strand
AGTGGGTGATGCAGCAGGTGGATGAGAACACGAGCGCAGAGTTGGCCGGCTAAAGGTATCACTGGGACATCTCACGGAATGCCAGTCATATGGGGCTGGGATGTCCATTGAGGAGGACAGCACCAGACTGGGATACAGTGTCTGAAACAGTAACCACTCCCCCGGGAGGGAGCGGGAAAGAGAGAAACCATGTGAATAGCAATGAACTAATGTTACAGTATACGACAGCAACAACAATGACAACAACAACTTTTGTGACTTTCATCAGATTCAGTGCAACAGTCCACAGAGGTACACAGGAAAAACATCAATTTGCCAATGACTTCAGTCAGGTAGAAAAACAGGAAAATAGAAATTCATCTTTAATAATTTTATTAGTTAAAAAAAGATTTAAATGGTTATTTTATTCACTCATTTTGCCACAGCTCCTTTCACAGCCTTTCAGTATAACTATGGATATGTGGAAGAATGTGCATTCTACCGATTTCTGCTTTTGTCTGGAGTGTCATTCAGATTTTACATAGCATGTGGCAATTAGACCCTTGTGGTACCTAAATAAAGCTTAAACAACAACCGATAAAGAAATATGAGGGGCCGTTTGAGACATTATTCAGAATTACCCTCTCACAGACACATGTTAAATTGAAATCATTCACACATTATAGTAAAACCTCTCATACACTATAGTGAAATGCTCTCATATATAATTCTGAAATCATTCACACACTATAGTGAAATTTCTGAAATCACATTTCACTAGTATGTATGAACAGAATTCTACTAGTGTGTGTGAGAGACATTTCACTTAAAAAGGAAGTAATTTCAGTTGAAACGGAAGTGAAAAGGAGCGCATTTTCAAAACTGCAGAATAAGAAGGAGAACACGGTGACAAGAAATTTGATACAGATTTATGCTGTACAGATGTCTGTTCAGCAGCCTGGAAGCCATCTATGTGAAGCTACTGCCTTACTGTATACAATACTGGCCTCAGCAGAGACTTTTAGAACCCCGTCTAACGCGACAGCCGGACAACCGACAGTAGCAGAGGACACATTAACTAGTTGCCTAGCATCGCTCTTTCCATCCCGCCAGCAAAGCAGTGTGTTGGCCACTTCTTCCAGTCTAGAACTGAACATACTGGTGTCAGATAGCACTAGTGATAATGTCCATTTATCTGATCATCCTTCTTCTCCAAGTACAGACTCAATTTTTTAAAGTGAGAGGAAATGAAGAGGATGTTGCATGTATTTTATTCTTCTTCTGCTCTTCAGTGTATTGAGTCATTTCAAAACGAAAATACCAATGTTGGCCATGAAAGGATGTATGGATTGTTGGACGCCCATACACGTACTCTATCTACGTTTATTGCAGCCCTGTCCACGTATGATCAGGACCATGGAAATACCAACAACCTAATAGAATCATTGTATGGATCTTTTAGAAATTTGCTGCAAGAATCTGATGCCAGGCAGAGACCCATGGATGGTGATGATAATTTGACACCACCAACAACACTTATGCTACGTCCTGGTTGGCCTCATTATAGCATCACGCCGGAGAGCAGATATCTCACTGCCTGTCTATTGGGATGACATGGCAGAGAATCGCAACATGCTTTGGAATAAATCAAAGAACCCTGTATAGGCACAGACAAACCCTGGGACTTGGACCATTAAGATATGCCGTGCTGTCCAGTTCTTCATTTGACAGTGAATCATATCTTCGTGAATTCGCCAAATGCAGGTGAAGCGTATGTTATTGGCTGCCTGATATCACGTGGATTGAGGGTTCAACTCTGGAAGGTCAGACAGAGTTTGCAAAGAGTGGATCCGATTGGAGGGTCGTTCAGACGGCGACATACTACACACAGAAGAGTGTACAGTGTTCAGGCCCCCAACCACTTATGGTAAGATGACATTTGAATGGCTTGTAATATGCTTTGCTCCTTGTCAACACTAGAACCGCGAATAGATCGTTTTTACTTCGTCTGCATTTTAAACAATTCAACACTAAGTTTGCCAAACTTCATGTCTCTTCTAAAATTACAATATTTGTCATCCTGTAAATTTTAAGATGTCTGGAATAAAAAATAAAGGGATGAATGATCACATATCTAGGCAAGCTGGGGGTCATATTGATTTTGAGGAAAACTGTAAAACGCAGCACTGAGCTGTGACGTGTTCATAGGCAACTGGATCGTGGTCCCGACAAATGAACCAGAGACTGACATACGACACTCAGTGGATTTCATTTAGCTAACTGATTTTATAAGTAGAAAGTCAAATAAATGACCGATTTCACTAAATTGGGACAGACTGCAATAAAAATTTTTTACAAAACCCCTAAAAACTTGATTTAGCCATCTTTTTGTCAATGCCGAAATCATAACATTGCTAGAGAGGAATGAAAAGGTATTTTTATAAGTGTCATCTTTGTTGCTGTGCTGCATTGACACCACAACAAAAACGGACTAAAACATTAGGGAAGGCATATTGATATTCTGGACATATCTTAGTTACTATGGTGCTTTAATTTAAATTTTTTTAAAAATAAATAATGATAGAAAATGATCTTTGATTCTTTTATTCCGACAAGCATTTTGATGGCAACCACAAGCTGGTTAAGTGGCGGATGGTTTTTCATGGCTGCATCGATGGCTTCAGTCGTTCAATAACATATCTGAAGTGCCTTTCAAACATCAGAGCAACAAGTGGCTTGTCTTTATTTTTAGAGTGAGTAGACATATTTGGCTTACAGCAGAGGTGAAAATAAGCCAGTACAGTCTGGTACTGCGTACCACTAAAAGATTCACTGGCGGTACACAGTACCGGGCAGATGGGAGAGTGGGTGCCTGCTATAAAGGCCAGAACCAGTCACGACTGCACTCCGAGTCAGACAATAGATCCATTAGCAACATGCAATTTAGAAAAATTCCTTCTTTCTGAATTGTTTCTGAACAGTCAGAAGCTTTGTCCGGGCATCTCCCTCTCTTCCTGAAGACTCTTGCCCTGCTGCCGCCTCCGCCCCCTTGGAGAGAGCCCGGTGGCCACCTCTGCGCCCAGCCTTCGAAACGTAAACCACACGTTATGTCTTTACATTCATTGCTGAATGCTTCAATTAAAATCAGTTGGAGAGTAAGCAGTTGTGTTTCGTGTTTATTTTCTTTGTGTTTTTAATGTTAACGGCACAGAGCAAAAGCGCTCAATGACCGGAGATTTCACTGCTCATGATTGCTATGGGGATAGGTGCGTTGATTTACTGCACTGAGACATTTTCCACAACTGATCCATAGACGTCAAGACTTGCATCAGAACAAAACAAACAATAAATTACACCAACAAAGTTCCACACTTTCAACATGATTTAAATATCTATCGGTTATTATCTACAGACATTTTGAAAGAGAGAAACACTACAGAACAATCTTTTTTTTTTTGTCAAAGTAATAATGAAGAGAAAAAATCTTCTTAGTTCAAAGGAAAAGAGAGGGACACTGAAGATGGATTACCACAGAAAATCAGAAAAAACACCCAGTGATGAAGATTATGAGCAAGTTGGGAGTCAGGGTGAGGAGGCACCATGTCAGGCAAAAGAAGCAGGTGAAGGTTTTGACAACAGTACCGGCAAGAATTTAAAACTGCTTTTACCCCTGCTCTTAAAGGTCAGATGTGACCATGGTATGGAGAATGTTCAAGTTGCTTGTTTTATGTTGCAAAGAAGGGGACTGAACAGTGTCATAACAGGGGTTTCAGTACACAACCAAAGAATAGAGAGACTATGGTAAGAACTCAATAGAGTTGTGTCTAGACAATTTATAAACATTTTTAACCTCATTGAGGAAGAGAATATATTAGATTACTGAATAAAATACACCTTTTTTTGTTTGCATTACATTTATTTACCAAGAATTGAAGGGGCAGTAACAGAATTTGTAAACCAGTGGAATAACCATGGCCTGTCCACAGAAGGTGGGCGGACTCCTCTTCAGCTGTGACATACAGGTGTCATTAACTCTGTGTGTAGCCTGTTATCAAATTATATCTGTATTGAAAGAACAGTACAGTGGAATAACCAGATGAGAGACAAAAACATGTTTTAGGTGTATGTTCCATGAACATACATGCCAAAGCCGTGTGTGTTCCCTAACGTAAAGTCAAACTTTTCCTTGAACAGTTGGTATGATACATGTAAGGGCAGCTTAATGCAGTTAACACATGTGTTTGCGATAGGGAACATGGGTGTGTCATCATCGTCAATATGAATGAACTGAATAGAAGGTGCTGGTGAAAAGCCAATAGGTGGTACCATGAATGCACCGGTTGACTGCCCTTCCTCATCATGTACAAAAACAGCAAAAAAAATTATCAGTTTGTCTTTATATTTTATTTCAGTATTTTACATCTGAAAAAAAAAAATTAAAACAGTTAAATGATGAAAATATTCTTTTTCTTTGACAATCCGTCAGTGTCGAGGTGCCACTGTGACTGGAATAAAATGACCATGACAAGTTGCCAATAGTAGTACGATAATAACGTAATAGGAATACACAAACGTGTGTATTTTAATGGCTTAATAAACAATTTTAAAAATATATTGTTTTTGACAGCAAGTGAATTTCATAAAACTGCATTTATCTCACTTGCAGATTTAAGGGCAGACTATTAAGATGGATATGTGAGTATTCCCACAATAAAAGGTGCCAAATTACATTTACAGTTAATATTCAATGAGTGACTTCAATGAAATTAAAGCAATATCAGCAACCTTTGAACCATAAACATAATGTAGAATGACATGAAATAGTGATGTATTATGATGAATTTAGTTTGACTACAGAACAATAAACAATTACAAAAAAAGAATATAATCAGCAATATAACCAAAACATTAAAATCAAGTAAAAATATGCAGATATGAATTAGTAATAGGCTACTGTTTGATTGAACCAATTGGAAACATGAACTGAAATGGCTGTCAATAACCTTTAAGATATGTAAAAATTTGTCCGTGGTCATTTCCATGACCAATTATACCATTTTACTGGTAATCTGACTACTTATTATTTGCCTGGCGAAACGTTCTTATTTAATCCTTTCATAATGAACTCCTGTGATCAGGTTAATTTATATTAACCTGATCACAGGATTTTAATTCATTATTATGGGAGTGCTACTCACCTTCCACTCTCCAAACTGGCGATTATAGCTAGATTGAGGTCCTCATCCTCAGAAAAGTCATCAGACAGACAAGCCGTAAGTGTTAAATATGAAGAGTAGTCTTTATCATGACTCCTAGTGCTTGGGTTGTTGCCACTACTCGCAGAGTTGCCACCATCATAGCCACTTGGGACTGCACCGCCATCATTTATTGCATAGTTTGCCTCACCCCCCATCATGACCACTTATGCCCGCACTGTGGCCACGATTGTCCCAGTTTCCGACATTTAACTCCATTACTCTTTTTCTTTTAACAGCACTGTTAGCAGTGGGGTTAGTTCCATAGCCATTATTGCAGTGGCTTGTATTGCCGGGAAAACCATCTTTACTGTGTCTACTTGAGCTTGCAATAGCTCTTGTGGTAATACGGCTGCTTGTGCCTGTGTGGTTATGTGAGGCATCAACTTCAAAAAGGTCATCATCACCATCATTAGCAGTTGTGGCAATGGTTGAGGTTGATTCAGGAGGGATATGAGCAGACTATTTTTCTTCAGATTCAGTTTTTAAAGAGAAAGCAAGAAGACAAAAAATTTTAAACAGTAAACATTGAAACAACTAAATTACTGTAAACAACCATGTTGAAAAGAAGTACTTGTTAAAAAAAACAAAAACAAAATTTTGTATAACCTTTGTTTTGATTGCAGTAAAATCATTCCTATCATTTTATAGGTGTTGCACTACTACATCTGATACACAATTTTAATATAATTTCTCAAGACAATTACACTATTTTAAGGATACAGTGGGGATCGAATGTTTGGGCACCCCTGGTTAAAATTCATTTTAATGTGCAAAAAGAAGCCAAGGAAAGATGGAAAAAATCTCCAAAAGGCATCAAATTACTGATTAAACATTCTTTACATTACATTCATTTAGCTGACGCTTTTATCCAAAGCGACTTACAATGGTTAGGCAGTAGCGTTAAGGGTCTTGCCTAAGGACCCAACTGGAAGGTCTTATCGTTCGTTCCCTGGGGGATTTGAACCCTGGTCTCGCACATGGGAGACTGATGCTCTACCAATTGAGCTAACCAGCCATCTCCATATCTTATAATATGTAAAAAAAAAAAAGTTAGATTTGATTTCCATCATTTACACATTCAAAATAACAGAAAACAAAAAAAATGACGTCTGCAGAAGTTTGGGCACCCTGCAGAGTTAATACCTTGTATTACCTTTGGCAAGTATCACAGCTTGTAAACACTTTTTGTAGCCAGCCAAGAGTCTTTCAATTCTTATTTGAGGTATCCTCGTCCATTCTTCCTTACAAAAGTCTTCCAGTTCTTTATGATTTCTGGGCTGTCTGTGACGCACTGCTCTTTTAAGGTCTATCCATAGATTTTCAATTATGTTGAGGTCAGGAGATTGTGAAGGCCATGGCAAAGCCTTCAGTTTATGCCTCTTAATGTAACCTACTGTGGATTTTGATGTTTGTTTAGTATCATTATCCATTTGTAGAAGCCATCCTCTCTTTAACTTCAGCTTTTTCACAGATGGCATCAAGTTAGCGTCTAATATTTGCTGGAATCTTATTGAATCCATTCTTCCTTGTACTTGTGAAATGTTCCCTGTGCCTCTGGCTGCAATACAACCCCAAAGCATGATTGATCCACCCCCATGCTTAACAGTTGGACAGAGGTTCTTTTTATTAAATTCTGTGCCCTTTCTTCTCCAAAAGTACCTTTGCTCAGAGTTCTGTTTTAACCTCAACGGTCCACAGAACTTGTTTAAAAAATGCTTCAGCTTTGTCTATATGTTCATTTGCAAACTTCAAACGCTGATTTTTGTGGTGAGGACGTAGAAGAGGTTTTCTTCTGATGACTCTTCTACGAAGACCATATTTGTGCAAGTATCTCTTTATAGTGGAATAGTGTACCACAACTCCAGTGTCTGCCAGATCTTCCTGGAGGGATCGTGCAGTCAAACGTGGGTTTTGACTTGCTTTTTTCACAATCCTGCGATCTGTTCTGTCTGATATTTTTCATGGTCTTCCAGATCTTGCTTTAACTTCCACTGTTCCTGATGACTACCATTTCTCAATTACATTCCAAACAGAGGATATTGGCATCTGAAAATGCTTTGCTCTCTTCTTATAGCCTTCTCCTGCTTTGTGAGCATCAACTATTCTCAGTTTCAGTGTTCTAGACAACTGCTTAAAGAAACCAATGGTGCTGATTGTTGGGACAAGGTCAGATGAGTCTGGGCATTTAAAACCTTTGAGATTGACACCACCTGGTCTTTCCAGATGATGATTGAGAACAATCCATGACACTGCAGGTCTCAGCTGTCCAAAGGGGGCAGCGCATGTTATAAACTCTCAAACTTTTGCTGATGCTTTTTTCCCTTTTCTGTTATTTTCAGAGTGTAAACAAATGAAAGAAGATCTAACTTTTTTAATAATATGTTATTTGAATGTCTAATCTGTAATTTGATGCCTTTTGGAAAATGTTTCCATCTTTCCTTGGCTTCTTTTTGCACATTAAAATGAATTTTACCAAGGGAGCCCAAACTTTCAATCCCCACTGTAATTATTTAAATAGTTAAGCAAATAGTGTTACTTACTAGAAAGGTCTTTGATGGTCTCACATATAGGGCTTTTGTTTTATTAACCTTGTGGATTAGCATGCCACTCAGCTCCTGACTTTTCTGGAGTTTAGGGGACACCAACTTATTTCCACAAGCCATGAGAAACTGGAGGCTACAGAAAAAGATAGATATTATGCAGCAGAATATGTGTTTTACAGAAGCTGCCATGGTCCTTCTTTTAATGGGGATTTGGGGCTGAACTGTAAATTTGATCACAAATACATTATTATGTTGCAGTATGTTTGTTTAGTTGTAGAAAAAAATGGACCCTTACCTAACATTTTCTGGAATGTGGTGACCAAAGCCTTCCCTGATGCATTTTATAGCAGTCAGGTAGTCTCAAGCCTTGTGGAATTTAAAAGCACTAAGAATAAGTCCATGTGCGTGCAACCATTGTTTTGGGCCTTTTTTGCAAACTATATCCCATTTTGGATTGGGAAGCAGTATTATGTCTTTGTTGAAATGTTCATGCTGCTGATCCCTTGCTCTGAAACACATAAAAAACAACCAGTTCCTGTTAAGTCAGGGACAACTAACAAAATGTCAAACAAAACTCAAAACATTAGAAGAGCAAGTTAAAAACATTCACTGCATAGACAAGTAAGTTACTGAGAGAATTGTACAATTTTACAGCTGCAATTACAGATATTTGGATAACATTGTATTTCTTGATATTATCTTTCATAGTTTGTGTCTAAGTACTAACGATAGCAAACTAAAAACAGCAGAGTTCTGTCTAAATGGTGGGGTTTATTAAGACAGTTTCCCTAGCAATAAGTAAGTAAGTAAGAAGTTATTTTGCCCTTTTTGCAGAATAAAATCATAAAGTGCTTCAAAGCAATACAACAAAACAAAAATAAAAGAATATTAAAAAACAATAAACTGAAACACAAATGCAAAATTAGTTTACTTGTCAGTATAAAAATATCTTCAGTTGCTTCTTAAGAATCAAAGCAGCATGTTCCCTCTCCACCTTTGCCACCTAAAGCTATAAGAACAGAAAATCCAACAGAAAAAAGTAGAACAAAATAGAATAGGAAATTCACTATCAGATTGTGTCCCATCTATGTTATGAATGATATGTTACCTCTGAAAAAATCATTCAGATTTATTTTCTTTCATAGTCATATAATGTGCTTTGAAGTAGAAAGAGCACATCATAATTAGGGTTGCAATGATTAGTTGACGTTGTCGACTATAGTCGACAATGAATTTACACTTCGACTATTGTCGGCATAAAAAAAAAAAAAATACAGAGTGAGACATCGTCTTTTTCCTCTATCTCTGCTGAGAGTTGCGCATGCTCAAAGAAAGTAAACTACAGAGTGAGACATCGTCTTACTATCTCTGCTGAGTTGCACATGGGCAATAAAGTCCGCCAGGGGAAAAACATGATCGGCCGACCAGGGAACAAAACGGCAGCAGAGGACGTCAAAAGTCTGGGATAACTTCACGTTAAACTTACAAAATAAATTAAATACATGTGAGATTTGTAAAGCGGACATTGCGTACCACGGAAGGACGTCCGCAATGCTCTAACATTTAAAGAGGCGGCATGTCGGAATTACATAAGAACCTCATGCAAGATTTCAAAGCTGAAAGTGAAATAAGAGCCATTTAATAATTATGGGATGCATAATCTGATTGTTCGACTAGTCGTTTTAATAGTCGGTGACTAATAGTCTATCACAATAGTCATTAGTTACATCATTATGCAAATAAAACAGATAAAAAATTCCAACCCCCCGCTTAAGAAAAAAAAAAAAATAGATGAGATAAGATAAGATCAGGATTTGTTTATTCTAATGTAACAAATAAATTTAAGACAGGGTGGAACACCATGAATATTTCTCATTCTAATTTCAAATTCTATATTATATTATATTGGGAAAGAGCAATTCTAGGTGGCTAGTTAATGTGTCCTCTGCTACTGTCGGTTTTCCGGCTGTCGCGTTAGACAGGGTTCTAATAGTCTCTCCTGAGGCCAGTATTGTATACAGTAAGGCAGTAGCTTCACGTAGATGGCTTCCAGGCTGCTGAGCAGACATCTGTACAGCATAAATCTGTATCAAATCTCTTGTCACCGTGTTCTCCTTCTTCTTCTGCAGTTTTGAAAATGTGCTCCATTTCACTTCCGTTTCAACTGAAATTACTTCCTTTTTAAGTGAAATGTCTCTCACACACACTAGTAGAATTCTGTTCATACATACTAGTGAAAAAATGTCACTATAGTGTGTGAATGATTTCAGTATTATATATGAGAGGAAATTCAGTATTATTATTTTGTTTGACTTGGTTTATTTTTTAACTGCTGTACTATGTGGGGTGATCAAGGGGTGGAGAGCGGGCGGGTCAGGAATACACAGGCAGAAATGATTAAATGAAAGACAGTAGCTCAATGGCCACTAGCAAGGTGGAAAGCGAGATTCACAAAGCACCTACGCCACAGAGCAGTTTTTGAGGTGGAAGACTTTTCCCCTCCAGAATCCTCTCAGCTACACAAGAATGAAGTGGTCCTGAACTGTATCAGTCTGAGCCCTGTTACGACCCCTGTTGCTAACAAAACTAAACTTGGACACAACTTAATTATATATTATATTTATTTACAAACCCAGTTTCTAACAAACAATATAGTATAGGGGGTTTGCATTATAATTAAGTAATACTATGTTGTTTACAGCTCAAAAAACCATATTTACAGTACACTACCCCTTTAAATCCTCACCATAGGTGCTTGCCAAAAGACAAAATTACTATTTTCTGCTTAAATTGCAAAACAAGTCTCTAGCAAACTAGATTGTGTCTACTTGTCTTTAATTGGAACCTTGATGCATGTTCCCTATGCTGAAGTAAAATGCAGCTTTTGATTTATTGCCATCTACATGTAGGTATTTAAAAAAACAGAATTATTTTGATGACTGTTTTTCCTGGTCCTTTTGCCTCTTTTTTGACACAACCTCTAGTTACTTTGTGGGCAGAACACATTTTGACACAAAACGTGCCCTTTTGCATTTTTAAAAAACTGTAACATATTTTAAATAGCTGTAAATTAATTTAATTAATGTTACTTTAGTTTTAGCCCACAGTAGATCTTGTTTTACTAAGGTGCTGTGGAGGCATGTGACATTAAGTTATTTTCAACCTAATTAACAACTTCATACAGTGTTTTATAGATGCTTGAAGGCAGTGTGTAAAATGAGCAATCATTGCCTGGCCTTTTTTTTTTATTTATCCTGGAACAGCAGTGTAGTGACAGTCCTAATAATATACAGCTGCAAATTATAAGACTTTCATAGCAAACCTAAGAGCCGGTGATCCGCAACAAGACTTATTTAACAGGGGACAACACATTATTAGCTATGTGATAGTGCAGTCTTGCTGAAAGCTCATGCTATTTTATCATGTTGTGTTGCTAATATTGTTGTTAAACAATCTTTTTTGTTTCTTTTTTATGATTAGGTTACAATTTAATAAACAAGTTTTTAGCCATATCTGTGCATTGATTTTAATTTTAATTTGTCTGAAATCTGTTTGATATCTATTACAGGAAAATATTTGTAAACAGATAGTCAAATCTATTTTCAGTACATATTTATTGTTACTGTATTCTTTTAATCTTTTGTGCATAAATAACATCGTGCATGAGGATACTGATTCCTAAAATAATTTCACATTCAGGCTGCAATTTTTAATCACAAAGCCCCTGATTAAACCACATTTAAATATTATTTTCTTTGCTTCCCTTTTCCAGAATTCTTTTTTATGTTTTTCAACAATATTACTTCCGCACATTCAGAAAAACATTCTCATGTAAAAAAGATTCTGTATTATTATTACCATTTCATGGTATTTAAAATGTGATTCTGACAATTCAATCAAATGACATCACATCTCAGTGTATGTTGACATTGGAAATAAAAGTGGCTGGTAAACATCACATATCACTGTTTACCTCTTTGTACTCGTATCAGCTTAATGCAAACTGCAAATGAATTGCATCCCTACTAAATTTACATTGTAAATCTGGCTCGTTTGAAATGCAAGCGGAATCCAATCTAAACGAACCCTCACCTAACGACAGCTGGTGTGAAAATAGTCGCAAAGCAAATGTTCAGTGATGACTGTCATTTTGTGGCAAGCGAAATTAATTATGTGTC
>JBAMHW010000006.1:33029012-33051249 GCA_037177495.1 Rhadinocentrus ornatus | reverse complement strand
TGTAGAAGGTTTTAATCCCAGTATAAACCAGTCTGTAGAAGGTTTTAATCCCAGTATAAACCAGTCTGTAGAGACTGAAGGTTTTAATCCCAGTATAAACCAGTCTGTAGAAGCGGGGCTGGATCAGGGACTTCCTCACCAACAGGCCCAGGTGGTGAGGATAGGGAAGTGCATCTTCTCCACTGATCCTCAACACTGGAACTCCGCAGGGTTGTGTGCTCGGCCCCGCCCTCTTCACACAGGACTGCTCCGCCAACCACCAACATGTTGGGAAGTCTGCGGGCAATACCATCGTGGTGGGCCTCATATCCAACAATGATGAGACCCACTGCAGAGAAGAGGTCCAGAGTCTCACAAAATGGTGTTCCTAGAACCATCTGGTTCTCAACATAAAGACCAGGGAGGTCCTAGCAGATTCCAGGAGGTCCAGGAAGACTGAGCACGCTGCTCTCTGCATCCACGGAGAGGCAGTGGAGCGTGTGGACAGCATTCAGTTCTTGTACATCCACATTTCCTCTGATATCTCCTGGACTGGGAACACTTCACACTTGGTGAAGAAGCCCAACAATGCCCCCTCCCAGTACTGGCACATAGCACCCAACCCTCCACAGACACACACACCGAAGATTCCTTCAAAGTGCTTTACATAAAACACACACACACACATGCAGACCTCCATCCTTGCGTTGGGATGCACTTTAAATATTACTTCTTGCTGGAAATTCTCTTACTTTCTGTAAATCTTAACATGTTCTTACATCTTTATTTTTACTTATTTGTTTGTGTTTAAGCCGAGAGAATTTGTGGTGCTTGCATATTGACAATAAAGATCTTGAATCTTGAATCTAAATGTTGAAATGAAACGATGGCCACGACAGACCTGTCTCAAGCACTGGAAACCCGGAAGAAAGATGGCTGCTTGGTAAAGAAGCAGTGAACTCAGCACACACTCAGTAACTGATACGGGGTAATCCATGACGGAGGGCTGCTCCTCATCCAGCTCCAAACACGCCTGACTGCATGTTCTGTCACAGAGGAATTCGAGTGAGGTCACCGGTCATGACCCTACGCTCTGCAGGCACATTCTGCAGCACAGACACACACAGTCTATAAGCTGTGTTGCATAGCAGCACACACACAAGCAGCGTGTCTGGCCTTCACTCAGGAAGCCTGATTAAGTTTCTGCTGCCAGAAGACCAGAATGAAAAGATCTGACACCGAAAGCAGCTCACAACAACATCAGATGAGCCGATTTGCGGCTGAGAGGAGTCGATTCTGTTCCAGATCACAATGTCACCTCACCGCATCTTTCTCTTCACTGTCCTGCGACGGCAGGATGACGTCTGGCTGCCGTGTTGTACTGAACACATTTAGTCTGCCTTCTGGATGTGACACTCCCCTGCAATCTTACATCTTAGTCTTCATTATTATATCAAAGTATAACCGCTGGACCGGAGAAACAGAAGGAAAAAGGGGGATAGAGGAGAAATAGGAAGAGAAAAGCCTGAAGGCTTCTAGAGACCAGCAGACCGTCTACAGGGGAGAAGAACACCTGGAGAAACCATGAACAGCAGCTAGGATGTGTGTGTGTGTGTTTGTGTGTACTAAGCATCAGGGGTGATTCCCTTTCAAGGATCAGAGGCAGACCGAGAGGGCCCCAAGCCCCGAGGTAACTAGCAGCCACCTCAGAGACCAGAACCGGGACCATCCCATTTAGAGACCAGAACCAAGACCGCCCACCTCAGAGACCAGAACCGAGACCGCCCACCTCAGAGACCAGAACTGAGACAGGCCACCTCAGAGACCAGAACCGAGACCGCCCACCTCAGAGACCAGAACCGAGACTGCCAACTGCAGAGACCAGAACCGAGACTAGCCACCTCAGAGACCAGAACCGAGACCACATTCTACCATAAATGGTCAATGCAAAATACCTTGTATTCAGGGCCACAGTAGTGGCATCACAAACAAGCATCCTCAGTACGACGTGCAGGTCACTACACGCCATGATTATGCTGCACACCTTTTTGGGATGGTGCTGCATCCACCTCTACCAGTTTTTGAGGAGGCCAATGGCTCGATCCACAACAGCACAAGCGTGGACCACATTAGCTCTTCCTCTGCGTTTTGCAGGTCTGCAAACGGAGGGAGGCGGCAGCACCGCCGGCGGTAGCTAATGTCTCTTGCAAGTTATACCAAAATAATTGTTAGGAATCAGGTGTTAATTGTTAGAATTTTTAAAATGTGCATTTAGTTAGCAGGGAGCCAGCCATGACGCGCCGCGCCTGCTGCAGTCCGTCCCTACACTGCTGTAGGTCAGGATGAAGGAGTCGTGCTGACCCAGGCCGCCGGGACACTACATTTGTAATAGCAGTGTTTCTCAGTCCAGGTCCTCAGGACCCCCGGCCCTGCATGTTTTAGAAGTCACACCTGAATCAAATGAATGGCTCGTCGACAGGCTTTTGACGTGGCCTGTTCTCCCACAGTGTAGAAAACTTAATGTATGGAATCGTCTTTTTAACAAAGCGGCTTGAATTAATGTGCTCAGAGATAGCTGAGACATATCCCAGACCTGAAGATAGAATGTCGATCCTATCAAACACATTTCAGCCTACCTGTCGGCTTATTGCCGCAGCAGAGAGCCGGTTGCCAGAAACCTGATAGGGGTCAACCGCTGCCGATGCATGAGGATTGCACGGTTCCGGTGGGTCGGTCGCTCTAACACACAGATCTACAAGCCCTGGTCTAGGGAATCTAAATCTGCCTTTCAGCCAGTTCTCATCATGGGCCAGAAAATCCTCCTGCTCTCTAAAAACGTTCTATCCTGACCCTGCCACAGTGTTTACATGTTTACTCAGTAATTACACTAATTACTACACACCTTCTCACAATTAATGCGCCAATTAGTGCCGTCGCTCGATTAAAGATGAACGTGTGACACTGTGCTGTAACTTAAATGAGTGCTTATGGACTGTATGGCTTCATCCAGGAACACATCCAGAGTATTGCAGGCCTCAGTGTTTATGATACGAATCAGACTTTCCCATCTCACCAGCTATGCTGCCAGGTTCCCGTCTCCCAAATGTTCGTGTGCAAGGACCAGAGTTTGCGTGCAGGTGCGTGCATTCTTCCGCCGGGTTTGTTTTTCTAAGCCCCAACCTCGTGCGCCGCTTTCAAGCCCGTTTTGTGCGTACGTAACGTTTAGAAATGAGGTGCCGGATCGTCTTAAGCTGCTGACGTTGCGCTAAGTACATCTAATCTCAGCCAAAACCGTTTCACTCTCTGCTTTTAAGAGTTTTAAGTTAAGAGAATTGTGTCTATAACTTCAGGTATCAGTCAAGATATGTCCGATCCACCACATAATCTGTGAAAAATTGGGCAGTGCTATTAAACTGCTAATCAATATAAACTTCAGGGACAACAGTTCACTCACTCCAGTAGCTTGAAGTAGTCCTTTTCCTCAGGATTCTGTGAGGTTGGAAAGTGGTTTTCCCTCTCAGATGAGATCCTTAATCCAAACCTAAGCCCTCCCCAGTCCAAACGCCACCCCCTGCCCCATCCACGTCCCAGCCTTCATCTCTTCCTCTGGTCCCTGATTACAGCCAACCAGATTGAGGTCACCTCCATGCAGGGGTCAAACGAATCAGGACCAGGGCCAGGTGCATCTGCTGTTTCCCACTGTGTTCAGTCAGCCTCCAACGGGTTTCAGCAGATGGGTGTTTGTGTCACAGAAACAGTGGCCGAACTGGCATCATGTACCTCCACATCAGATTTCTGCTCCTCCTGAGGGTTCAAATCAAATCAAGTTTATTTGTATAGCCCTATATCACAACAAAGTTGTCTCAGAGGACTTTACAGAAAGAGGTGTAAAAGGTTGAGTCAACGTGTGTGCAGGTATTGATCGGCTCTAATTGGCATTAATGAAAACAACACTGGATCTCAGACCACGTGTTTCTAAGGCCAGTCACACCACGAACGGCAGTTCATTCACAAAGCCGTGGCTATATATCTGTAGTGCCAGCAATCTGCACACCTGGGGGATTTAGATGGTAGCACCGAAAACAATCAAAGGTCAGAGATTAGACTGTCGGACATCTGAAATCTGGACAGAAACCTAACAGGATCTCTTTCAGGAAGTCACTCTCGACCTGGAGTCAGCTGTTAGATGACGTTATCGTTAGTAACTCCAAAACAATGATAAGCAGTTCTCACCTGCCTCTCACAGGCGTCTTAGTTTTGAAGCCATTGAAGCTACATATTTGCTTTTTTCTCTAAATATTAGGCAACTAATTGAATAATTATTATTTAGATGAATTAAAGAGCAAAGAAGTTGAAGATGCTGCGACACCTGCAAAAATAATCCAGTGACTCTGCCCTACCACTAGATTCTGTTCTGGTCAGAGCTGCTTTTATATTTAAGATCATTTCTAAGTGTAAGGATAAGATGTTAAATTCCACAGTGTAAAAATGTTCTCGCGCACAAACCTTTGCACAAGAAGGGTGATAAATGATGCAGCAAGAAGCGAGTTTTAAACGGTGACGCGCATGTAAATCACAGCAAAAGAGCATTTCAGCAGAAACCTGCAGCTGTTCGGATCAAATCTGCTTATTGTGATGTAAACTTGGTGTTTGGGTGTGTGGAAATAGCTCACAAACATAAACTGTGCTAGAAGATCCGCGCCTCGTTGTTCTTTCAGTGGAAACACACACACATTTTACACCAACACACCCAGCTCTCCCAGACAGGCCGTTTCCTGCAGATAGACCTGTCCATATTCATAAACTCCTTCCTCTGAATGCAATCTTCTCTGTGCAGACAGACAAATCAGGTCGACCTCATGCACCTTCACCGTAATTCACACAGGCATGCGAGTGTGTGTGTGAGACACAAAAGCCATGTTAACACCCATCTAAAGACAAGCACCAGTATGACCAGTTGTTCCATTACCGGAGGCTGCAGCAAACATCTGACAGACGCCATGAATAAATAAAAGTGTGTGCATGAAGTGCTCCATGCGAGGTGCACATGCAGCGCTGCAGGGACGGCGATAAGCTCAGGAAATGACGCTCCTAATGCTGTCAAGGATAATAAGACAGCAGAGGAATTAGAGGGAAGATATTGGAGGATGTCGGGTCTTCATTTCTGAAGATACATCTGGTATTTAACAGAAAAACTCCTCTGCTTGTGTGACGCGCTGTCTCTTTATTGGTGTAAATTTATATTTTTTCTGGTAAAAAGACACCTAATATGACTCCTAGATGTCCAGACTTTTGGAAACGTCCCACCAGTCGGAAGGCTCGGACCACCTCGGCTCTCCGGATGCTGCTGGACGTGCCGACCTGACTGGCGATGGGGTGCCTTTGAAACCTCGATGGAGGCTAACCTTTCTCTCCCTCCCTTCAAACAGCGTGGCCTTTTAGACGCTTCTGACTGCACATCATACACTGATGGCGCCCTTCACATGAGCTCTGAAGCTACGCATCCAAACCTGCCTGACAGCGGCCACGGTGGATGGAAATGCCAACCACAGAGCAACGCTGACAGCTAAGCTAGTGTTGCAATCTGCATGCCTCCTCATTTTCATACGTCTGAATCTTCCCTCCAAGCTGACAGCTGAATGCACACACAACACTGAAAGGCATTTGAATAAAAGGCTGTCTAGCCAATGGAACATGTTAATGAGCACACAGAAAGTTTACCTTGCAGCTGAATGTGAGTCATTTATTGTCTTCCTTTGTTTATTTTCCATTTACCCACTTTATCCTTTTCAAGGTTGAGGGGAGGGCGGAGCCTCTTCCAGGCTTATGGCAGGGGCCAGGAAACATCCTGGATATTTTCCCAGTCCAAATCAAAGACGTTCAATTTAGAATCCTCAACTAACCCAACATACACACTCAGGTCAATATTATGAGGTCAACCCAAATCTCTAACCAGCCAATCAGACGCCAGCACGTAGTCACGTAGACATGGTGAAGATGACTTGCTGAAGTTCAATCTGAGCATCAGAATGAGGAATAAAGGGGATTAAATCGACTTTGTACGTGGCATGGTTGCTGGTCTTTACTGGGGTTTTCACACACAACCATCTCAAGGGTTAACAGAGAATGTTCTGAAGTCTGTAAATGCACAAATGAACTCTGATGCGGAGCAAAGAAGCGTACTCTGGTCCGTCAGCAAAAGTAGGTCTCGGTCCGCTTCAAGTGAACCAAATGCAGGAAGCAGACTATAGCACATGGTATGGTTCAACGGGCATTGTGGGTAAACACAATTAAAACATGCATGCACGCAGTCAGATGTGGAAGAGTATGGTAAAATATAATCAATCCAACAAGACCACTGAGATGCTGCTCCGTGTTGTCCACTATTAACCGCTAGATGAGCACGTTTCTTTGTCTCATTTTTTCATGCAGCGCTTCAAGTGGCAGAGATGAGGACATGCTATTTAAAAGGTCCGGGTGCCTCCTGTCAGCTAAGAACAGGAAACACTGGACAATAGAAGATGGAGAAACGTTGCTGGACTGATGAGTCTCCATTTCAGCTCCACATCCAGATGCTGGACTCAGAATCTGCTGGAGACATCATGAAAACCTGGATCCATCCTGTCTGGACTGTGTGATGCTGTCATGTCAATATGGAGCAAAACCCCTGAGGAAGGTTTCCACCACCTGCTTCCGTCTATCACACCAAGAATGAAGGCAGTTCTGAAGTAAAAAACCCAGTAACAGCATGACTGTGGGAGGAAACCAGTGTAGGGAGAACCAGTGCTAGCATGGACAGACCACACTTTCTGCATAGAAGGGCCCCAGATTCAAACCATAAACCTATATGAGCTTAATCAGCATGAGCTCATTAAACATTCAACAGAATGTCATTCCTTTGTTGCTCTAAGGGAGGCAGCCCACTTTATCCATTTTTTTCTGACTGCTGTATATCCAGGAGACATCACAAAACATGAAGTCTCACTGTATGCAGACGATTTGCTCCTGTACATTTTAAATCCAGCTAGCTAATTTCACTTTCAGTGTCTCGGAGCAGTTTTCAGATACTCTTGGTTGCAAACTTAACCAAATAAAAAAATGTAGGTGTGCGGTTTGATGTTGCCACCAGGACGTCTGGCATCTTAGAACCTTGCAGCCCAGGACCATCAATGACTGAAACAGCTTCTTCCCCACAGCTAACCGGTTGCATATTGTCATTTTAATGATTTTTATGCAGCTCTTTGATTGTATATGATGTCCAGTGACATCATCGGCAGGCCAAAATTTCTTGTATGTGTTCACATACTTGGTGAGAAAAGCAGATTCTGATCTGGTTGAGAAGATAGAAAAAAAAATCTGTCCACTTTACCACGATCCCTTTTAGCTGAGATAATCATTATCATCAAGATGATCATCTTTCCCAGACTTCCAGCACACTCCTGCACCGATTACTCAAACATTCTTAGATGAGTTGAACATGTCAGTCTACTGACTCTAAGGCAATCCTCCAGTCTCCTGTTAACTGGTCTCCCAACTTAAGCCAGTCCTGTTCGGCTAATGTGCAAAACCCAGCCGAGACAGGTCCACTTGGAGATGAGGTGTGCTCTGCTTTACGATCCCATCTCCACACTGTGTTTTCCTGGCTGCAAATATGGAGCTAACTCAGGAAACACTGGTGTTTTCACAGCCCTTCCAAACTAAAACCATGTCTTTAAATACAAATTCAATCTACCATCACTGGCTGTTGCTTCTTCAGTTAAGAGTCTTTGTTTTTTCCTTATTTGCTGTTGCTGTTTTTAAGGTAAATTATCTAGAATTTATCCTGTAATTTTTGATGCATGCAACAAGACTTTCCTGTCAGTCATGTTGATATGTTTTGGAGGAGTCTTTGTGAAACAATAATCAAAGTTTTGCAGTTCATTTTCAGGATCCTTGCGACCGCTTTGCTCTCAGCTGCAGCAGGGCTAGCTTTAGCTTCCATGACCCTGCTAGGCTGCAGACGGATCTTATCTGCCACAGCCAGTGAAATTAAGATCAGGTCATTATTATCTAAAGCTTGAAAAGCTCAAATTCTCACTTTCCAGCTGTTCCAAACTATTCCAGCATACATGCAGCCCTCTCCTGGAATAAGTCAGTTCATCTCTGGATTGGTTGTGGTTCTGCTTTGCAGACAGTTCACCCCATACACCCATTCCCACAGTTTTTATCAGTATCATTAGAACACCTGCACATACGGTAGAAAGGTGTTGGTTATTTAAATACTGCTGTTTATTGGAAATTTCAACATTTTAATAAAAAGATAGCAACGTGTGGGTTATTGTGTAGCTGAGCCTCATCTGTCTGGCCTTCCCCACTCTCCTCCCATCACGGTGAGTCTTTGTGTCTCAGAGATGAACTGGAGCCCCTTCTCCCCCTCTGGCATAAAAGACAATCAATAAGAAGCATTTTTCTTCCATCTCCCTCTCCTGCTGGCTTTGTGAGAGCCCCCTGCCTGCAGGGCTTCCTCCACCTTTCCTCTTCCAAATCCGGCCAGTCTCAGATGCGTATCTTTAGCTTTCAGCCCAGAGGCCAAACAGCAGTGAGAAGCTTGAATTTTCCCTCGTCGAACCAATTTCACATCCTCATTTCTGTACTTTTTCTCCACATTAATTTTTCAAGCCCTTCCAGCCAATGAATAGAAATCCATTATGTCTGCCTTCTACACTTTACCTCAATTACCAGAGTGGAGATGAAATTGGATGAAGGATGACAGATCTGCATTCTAAAGAATTTATGAGATCTCAGATCATGTTAAAATATTTATGCTAAACCATATGAAGCTGAGAAACACAGATATGGATTTATCTGTTGGCCATCCTAACTGTGGCGGACTTCTTACTCATTGTTCAGTCCCGTGTTTATAAGCCTGGATGTTAATAAAGACTCGTCATGAGGCACAGGTAGGCGTGCGTCTGCATCACTGCACAACGTCACTCCTCCCGTTATTTGGCCTTTAACAAACTGGAAAATTCAGCTGGAAAATAAAGAATTCGATAGGAGGGAAATAGTTTACTTTTTAGAACATAAAAATTACCTGGTTGCATAAGTTTGGACACCCTTAGACTGCAGCTTTGTGGAAGCAGCGTCTGATTTAAACACATTTCTACCAGATTAGGTTCTGGTTCTACCTGGATCATTCCAGAATTTGGACGTCTGTTTGGGATCGTCGTCATGTTGGGAGGTGAAACCTTCCGGTTTTCTAGCAGACATCTGAAGGTTTTAGAACAGAAGTGAACCTGGTATCTGGACCTGTTGAGACCTTCCTCCACCTGGAATAAAGTTCCAGTTCCGGCAACGCCCCAGCATGATACTGCCACCACCATGCGTCACTGTGGAGATGATGTTATTCTGGTGATCAGAAGGAATCTTTCTTTAAGAAATGTGGCCAGAAAATCCGGCCTTGGTCTCATCAGACTAGAACATATTTTGCCTCTTGATTTTAGATGCTTCGATGTTTTTTTTCTGGCCTGGATGTTTGTCTTCGTCAGAAGTCTTTCTTCATCAACCCTTCATAGTTCGGACGTGGAGACTGTTGTCACACGTAGCAACAACCAGGACTTCCTGCAGTGTTGCTGTAGGTCTCTCTGCAGCCTCCAGGACCAGTTTGCATCTCATCTTTATATCAGTTTTGGGGGAATATCCAGTTTTTCATAACGCACCTGTTGTCTGGTATTTTCTCCGCTATCTGATGACGGTCTCCAAGGTTTTCCATGATGGATCCAGTTCTGAGGAGAGGTTTCTGGACCGTGGAGAGGTTTCTGGACCTTCCCCTGACTGAAGAACCAGAAGGAAACTGAGGAAATGTCAGAAAAGTCCTCTGAGGACAGCTGGATCTTATCTGGAGTCTCTTTTATTGCTGGGATTAAATCAGATGCTGCTTCAGTCTTCAGTTTGAGTAAGTTTATTTATTTCTCTTCACTTTTTTATTAGTTTTTTTTACATTTTTTCTCTAACAGATCAGTTTGTTTTTCAGGGGAACTGTTCAGTTTATTAAAGGTCACATTAAAAGTTTGCATTAGATTTATGGGGTTTCCTTTTGTAACATCACAAAAACTTGGAATTTTAACATTTTTATATTCACAATACAGCCCTCACCAGGAATATCCTCTCCAGCTGGTCCTGGATGTCCTTCATCCCAGGAAAGGCTGCCACTCCTTGGATCATCTCAATGAAAATGCAGCCCACTCCCCTGAAAGAGGGAAAACACAGATCATTTAAACCTTTTCATATTCAATCCTGATCTCACAAATCACTAAAATTTATTTTACACGATTCAAACCGAGAAAAAGTTCAAGAACCTTTATTATCTCCTGGGGGTCAATTAGTTTTACAGCCAGTAGAACAACATGTATAATAAAAACAACGGCACGCTTATCACAACAAATTCTAAAATCTAATTGCTAACATATACATTAGGTTTTAAAATGATTCGTTGTACAGACTAAAAGATTTATTCATTCCTGCATTTAGAAGGAGGATGTAAGTCTCCTAAATCCTCTTTCTGCTGTTTAGTTCGAACGTCAGCAAGTCGTCTACATGCCTGCATGCTGTCGTGTGATTGGACGTTTCTGTTAACAGGAAGTTGAACAGGTGGAGCTGATGAAGTGGACGGTGAGACGCGATCTGAAGGAATCTTCGTTTAATGGTCACTGATAACTCAACATGTCAGATTTTTTTTATTTATTTATGATTCAACACCTTAAAGATTGGCATGTTCTTAATTTCGTTCTGTAAAATGACAATAAAGACTTTGATTGAATGATAGACGAGTCAGAAATATCTTGACGCTGAATATTTCAGTAAGAAACTCAAATAGAGGACGGCTGGACACCGTCGCCACAAAACATAAAAAAGAACGAAATCATCAGATTTAGCTGCTTGCAATGACGACCTCTGAACTTTAGTTTGGATGTGGTGGTTAAACAAAGTCAGGGACAATATGTTTCATTACAGAAGTTCATTTTACTCTCAGGTTTTGTTTTTCCTGAGTTACGAAGAGTGTGTTGCCACGTCTGACAGGCTGGAGATCCCTGCAGACGTCTGCTCAAGATTTATAAATAACAGCCTGAAGAGTTGTTCCCCCCATGTGATTATTCATTAAAATCTATTTCCTGCTGTAAACTATGCAAACAAAGAGTGAGAGCAGATTTTTAATGATGCTTTCAGGGAGGGGGATGCTGGAGGACATGCAGCACGCAGCTTTGGGATGCACTCCCTCTAAACAAAAACCAATAAAAATGAAAAATTTGCAGGTAAATAAATATTTTGGGAGCGGATATATCCTGCTGAATGTGGATTTATCAGGCTGTCATCTCCTGATGTTTGGAACGTTTTATACCAGTTTCTCCCTGACGCTGTGGAAGAATGCTGTAAAACTTAGACAAGGTTTAGTGTACAACCTCAATTCAGAACAGTTGTAAATAAAAACAGAATTCCATGATTTCCAGGTCCCATCAAAATGTACCCGCCTCTCACCGGCTGCCTGCTGGCATAGAAAATGGATGCATGGAATATAACGTGAGCACGAACGTCCTTATTTGACTCAAATTTCCCTGTTTTCATATCAGATTGTTTAAAATGTAAAAACCTCTAACTGGGCTCCTGTTGCTTGGTCCGGTTACTGGTTCTGGTGCTGAGCTTGCAGTGTGTCAGCAGCACAGAGACGTCTGCGGAGCGAGAAAAACATCTCTACCTACTCTCTCATAGTCATATAAAGCACCGTCTCAGATGGCGACGTCTTGCAGAGCGGTGCAAGATGAAGTCAGATCTGAGCCGAGTGTGTGACGGCTGCAGCTCTGTGTAGGAAGGAAGGTGAAACCGTCCCCCCTCCTCCTCCATCGTGTCCTCACAGCCTCTAACCTGCTGCCTGCTGTGATGGATGCTGCTCATGGCAGGAAGACAGATCTGCACAACCTTCTGGGTCCTGCAGATGCTGCTTCTTCATGGATGACTGCTTTCCAAGTAAGCAGGGTGAGCGAGGGCATGTGTGACCGGGGGACTGTATGGGACAGAAAGACACCCAGTGGATTTGCTCACCTGAAAACAGACGCTGTTCCCCTGCCTGTTTCAGTCCCCGGAGCTCTGCTCTTTAATAAGAAACTGGAGAAAGCAGCTGCAGCTCCCCAACCAGACAGGAAGGGTCAGCAATGCCTGAACGACTCAGAACAACTCTACAACCAGGCTGCAAAGTTCAGAAGGCAGTTTTTCTCTGTGTCGCTCCAACAAACGGAAACTTTTCCAGGAGGTTTGCTGATCTAAAAAACGCTGCTTTGGGGTCAAAGTGTCCAGAGAACTTTAGAGGAGCTTTGTAGTTTTTAAAGAAGTGAAATGTTTCATCTTTTCCACAAGTCGTCTCACTGAAATCAGACTTGTAGAAGAACAGGAAACGGTC
Source organism: Rhadinocentrus ornatus (assembly GCA_037177495.1). Classification (NCBI taxonomy): domain Eukaryota; kingdom Metazoa; phylum Chordata; class Actinopteri; order Atheriniformes; family Melanotaeniidae; genus Rhadinocentrus; species Rhadinocentrus ornatus. The sequence continues at coordinate 33,038,840 of JBAMHW010000006.1, read as the reverse complement.
CACAAGAAGACGCAGAAAAACTCATGCAACTCAAGCATGCTCACAGATTTGTGCTCCAGCTGTTTATCCAAACAGCGGCAGATTCATGATGGCATCATGTTGTGCTGCAGAACCCAGTTTGGACTCTTGGTGGAGCCGATACTTCCTGAAGCGACGGCCTGTTGGAGGTTAGCCCATCATCATACCTGTGGGCAGACATGTTACCTCTGATGCCGCTGCTCTGACTGGAACTGTTCAGCAGTTAGCTCAGAGATCAGTTTATAGCCTCCAGGTCTCTGTGGAGTCCGATCCTTCTTCCGCCCTCTTTGCTTCTCCGGTGGGGTTGAAAAGAAGCAAAGCGGATGCTAGAGAGCTTCTGTCTCCACCTCAGTTTTGTAATGTTTCTACTGCCAAACTTGGGTTCTGTTTAACAAACTTTATTTGCAAGCTGGAGCAGAGCTAGCAGCCCTGCGCGCGCACTCACGTTAGCAGTGTCTGCATCACAAACATGATCCTGCAGAAATCAGTGTGTAAATGTGATGAAGCGCTTCCTGCTGGGAGGTCAGCATCAGGACGGTCCGGATTTACCGGAGGGAACATTCGTAGCTGGATGGTCCAGGAAAATTAGTTTTGCTTTGCTTTCACACTGCACTTTTCTGAAAGGAACCAAACCACCAGAACGACACCTGCCCACTAGGGGGCGATATTTCATTAAATGAATTGTCGTTCCATGGTGCTTCCCCCTTTGAAAAGGTTCCACCTAAAGCAAGGATAAATTAAGCTCACCACATGTCCAGGCAGGTGGAGTAGTCGGTGGATCCCAGCAGGACATCTGGAGGTCGATACCACAGGGTCACCACCTCGTTGGAGTAGGTATGGCTGGGGACTGACTTGGCCCTGGCCAAGCCTGGGGAGGCAGAAGAAGAGAGAAAGGGGGTAGTTAGAACAGTGGATGACCCTCTGAAAATAAACTGGAGAGGAGCAGCAGACCCATGCAGGCAATAATCCAGGACTAAAAACAGGAGACTGGAAGGTTGTGGTTCTGAATCAGGAAACAGAGAACAGAGACGACGACGAGGTGGACGAATACAGCAAAGATCAATGTGCAGATGGATCAAACATCAAACAGCTCTGACCACAGGAACCGCGTACCCTGGATGCTCAGACAAGCATCAGCTGACTGTCGGGGATTAAAGGAATCTTTAAACATCACTTTTAGAAAGGAGCATAGTTTTTAGGATTTCTTACGGGACTTTGAGGAGGCTGTCACCTAGTGATGCATTTCTTCCACGGCCACAGGGAAGTGACTTTAATAAGCTGATTACCAACCACTGGGAAAAAACCACAGAAGAACACATCACTTTAGCTAAGCGCTGGTTCGGCGTCTGGTGCGGTTTGATTTAATGGTGATGGAGAGGACGTATAAGAAACATGTCAAAGTGTAGACAACAGAAGGACACGTTATTTTAATTCATGGCCGTGGATAACTACAGCAACACGTCCACAACTTGTCCCATGTTTCCACTGGGTCCCTTAAATTCATGAATTAGTCCCAACAGATCTCAGGTTGTCACTGAAACAGAACATCTTGTTCTATCATGTTTGGAGGTGTTTCGGGGGGACAAATGTCCCTCCTGGGATACCATGGAGGGACATATGTCCCTCCAGGGATACCATGGAGCAGGCAGACGGTTTTTGTGGGAACAGAATTGGAGCTGCCATTGGATGGTGTACCTAGTGTCCTACCTCCTTTTCATTTTTTTTTTATCAAACTGTTCAGTCAGGTCAGAGGGAGGCGAGTTTGGTCCTGCAGCTTCAGATGTTTTCCCAAAAGCTGATCAAGTTCTGCTCCATGACTCAGTCATTAGAATCAGCTGTTGGTGCTGGTCTAAAACCTCTAGGACCGAACTTTGCTAACCCAGTCAGATCAGTTACATCACGATTATTCATCCCAAAATTGCAACAAAATTAAATCATATATAGAAGATGGATGGATTTGAATTAATGACCACGGCAGCGTGATCAGATCACGTGACATAAAAGCTAGGCTACCTGAAGCGCTGCGGTCACCTACACTGGAGGGTTCAGGTTTGAAACACTCCAATTACTAATTTCACGTAGATAGAAAACAGAAAACTAGATATTACAGTTGGAATTGGAGGGGTCCAATAATATTTGTCTTGGCGGGACATGGGATGAAATTAAAACATCTTCAGTTTTAATGTCTGAAGACCTTCATCTGTCTGCCTGTTCAAGGTCCTGATGGAGAACTACGGTCTCTTTATCCTTCAGACTGAGGTTACTTCATACAGGAAGACCTCCATAGTTTCACTGAAGTAACTTGTGCATATCAGAGGAACCCAAAGGGAAGAAAACATTCCTGCACATTTATTTAAAAGCCTGCTTCACATGTCACTGCTGAATTCTTAAAGTTCCTCGGGGTTTTATTAAGAAGAGCTTCTCCAGCATTTATCAGTGCAGTGACACAAACCCGGTCCATCCATAACAGCTAATGGTGGAGCTAGCTGTAGATGCAGGGGGCTTTAATGAGGCTGATGGCATTGCCTCTTTGTCTCTTCCCTTGTGGTTGGAGGCCTTAATTAAAGCATTTAGCTTAGTAAAAAAAAAAAGACTTCCTGCCCTGCAGCTAGTCCCTGATGTGAGAGAAGCAGAAGGGCAGAGGGGAGGATAAATGGGAAGAGGGGGGAGGCATTTAACATGTCTGTGTCAGAACACACACAAGAGAAAGAAGCTTCAGCCGAGCACGGTAATTTCCACACGCTCCACTCTAACACGGAGCAGATCCGGCCGCTCGCGCTGACAGGCTATCATCTCATGTGTGTGTGCAGAGACGACATGAAGTGGTCGGAGATGGTTCGTATCCGGAGCAGGTGCAGCAGAGCAGAAACAAATGTCCCATCAACCCCCGTTCAGACCAAACTGGTGATGCACTTGAAGCCGGTTCTGCTGGTCCATCAGAGTTATGTTTGTAGAAGTTAAACAAAAACTTTTCATCTCAGTAGTTTATTATATGCTGATGATCTTGTTTTGGTTGCAGAAGAATTGAAAGTGTAGAAAATGTCGGGTATTATGAAAACGTGGTGCAACAGAGACTTTCTATTAATGTTAATAAATCCATCTTAGAAAACCGTCTGCACCTCGAAGTAAACATGGTTTTTCCTTTGGACCAACACAGCTTATGTGCTCTAGTACCTAGAACTATCTCTGGTTTTTCATGACAAAAAGACGGTCAGAAGGTGGCAGGGCTCTGAGTCTGCAGGGAGGGCATTAGGAGCCGTAGTTAGTAAGATGAAGCTCGGTCCTGAACTAAGTTTTTCAACATTTACTCAGCTGTTTGCTTCTCTGGTTGGATCTGGTTTGTTTTATGCAGCGGGGGTCTGGGGCTTCCAAGATGCTCCTGAATGCGACAGAGTTCAGAACCGAGCCATCAGGTACTTTCTTGGAGGGCACAGGTACACCAGTAGAGCGGCGCTAGAGGGAGGCATGGGCAGGGAGCCCTGTACGGTGAAGCAAAGGGCAGAAGATATTAGACCATGTTTACCAGAAGACTCACTCAGAAAACCTTTAATTAGAATAAAGCTCACAAATATTCCTGGTCGAAGGAGGTTCTGGGAATATTCTCTTAGCAAATGTGCAGCAGTTATTAATGAATAATTTACAGGTAAAATAACTCTTACACAGAGCAAGGGAAATGGCAGGTGGTAAGCCCAAACTAAGGAGTAACGCTGACTATAGAAGTGATTTCTTCACAGAGCCCTCTGTTAAACATATTTGCCTGGGCACGCATGTAAACATTCATTCATATACACTATACTATCGCCTATATATACTAATTAGAAACGTTTATTAGTCGCTCAGTGGGGAAACAACAGCACAGGTAAAGCATAAAGACTTCCGTATAATAAAGCACATAAAGTGAAAGCTTGTATAATCTGAGTTCCATCACTAATAAAATGTAATCAGGTTTTCCACCCACACCTCTCAGCTCGCTGCTGACTGCATTCAGCTCCTGTAAATCTGTGTTTCTGCAGTGCCGCGTCCTCTTTCTACGAACATGCAGCTCTGAGCATCCCAGCCTCATCTGGGACAGACCTGCAGCAGACCCCCACCCTCACACCAGCCCCATTGCTCGTTTATTTCTGCTCTGACATTTCATCCATCTTGCACACAATTCTGCAGGAATGTTGCTGCAACCTGCTGGCGGCATGGATGACGAAGAGCCCCAACTTTACCCCTCCAAACCACACCAGTCCCACGGCAGAGGAGGGAATACTTCAAAGATCTGACCTTTAGATTCACACCTTCAACCACCTTCACCTGATGTGGTGCTCCAGGTGACCCGCCTTCCTGTCAGCTGGGAGGAAGGTCACCGGTTAATTATACATCACTATCACACACAACAAACTGAGGGTGGAAGAGGTGGAAGATGAAGAGGAGGAAGGCAAAGTGAGAAAGGAAGGACTAAAATAGACTCGTTCCTCAGGGCGATCGATTCACTCTTTCACCTTTTGAAGTTTATTTGGAGGCAGTTTGTGTCTTCTCCTCCTCCAAAAGCAGCTGATGGTGAAGGATGTGAAAGAGGCCAAAACACGGTGGAAAAGGATGTGGACTACAAGCTACTCTACCCTGCAGTCATGAAATGTAAGATTTAGTGGTGCTGTCATTGATCAATGGCCTGGAAAATATCTAATATCGAGTAGGTCTTCCTTATACCAGCACACAAGGTACAGACAGGGAACATCCTGGATTATCCAGCACCCGGACATGGAAAATCCAGATCCTTGGGGTCCATCGGGTCTGTTCCCTCACATACGATCAGATGCGGATGGTGGAGGTTTGCAGACCAGTTGAAGAGCTCAGACTCTGTCAGACATTGTCTTGCAAAGTCTTTTCACCCACAGAAAGAGAAAAGTTCACAGGTCTAAAGTTTTTCTAGTCAAGTCTGAGTGATAAATTCTCACGAGTATAAAAGTACAGTCCTAACTATTCAAATCATTAATGCTTCAGGCCACTTCCCAAACTCCGGGATAGCATATTATAGAAAGAGGGCACGCTCGAGCCTGGAGAAACTTTTCATCCTTGCGTAAACAACCTGGAACTTCCTGAGTCATTCCAGCTAACAGAGTCAAAGCGGACTGTGGCAACAGAAAAGGTAAGAAAGACCATGAGACCATGAAGTTTTTGTGGTTTTAATTGTGTTTTGTTTGGGTGGCAGTGCTCAGTAGAGGCTTTAAGCCGAGTCATTTTGGTATGCTACGCAGATTGTCTGTACTGCAGCATCAGGATTCAACCGGGTCCTCTGGATGCAATCCAAGTACTGCATTTGTGGGTCCTGTTTATCTCACCTGGTAAAGCAGATGCTGTTTACAAAGAAGTAGCTACCATTCCTTAGATCAGCCTGTTTCGATTTCTGGCTGTTGGCTGCATTTATGCTCCCAATATGTTACCTAGATTTTATTTTTGTCCTAATAGTACAAATCCGATTTTCCAGAGGCTAAGAAATCACACTTGCTTATACATTAGCATTATACACTGCCGGACCAAAACAAAAGTCGCTACTAAAACAAAAGGTCACACACTCTAGTATCTGGTTGATCCTCCTTTGTCTCTGATTCTGATGAAGTCATGGCTTTAATCACCAGATTTATTTTCATCCAGAGTCAGACCTCCAGTACATCCAAAAGAGTCTCCATGGGGTTCAGGTCTGGACTCTGTGGTGGCCGATCCATGTGGGGAATGATGTCTCCTGTTTCCTGAACCACTCTTTCACAATCTGAGCCCCGTGAATCCTGGAAGATGGAAAAACCTGCTCATTCAGGATATTCAGGTATCAGCTGACCTCATTCTTTGGACACATATTGTTGCTGAACCTATACCTGAACCTGGACCTGATCCTAGACCTGACCAACCGCAGCAACCCCAGATCACAGACAACCCCCCACAGACTTGTACAGCAGCAACAGGCATGATGGCTGCATCCCTTCATCTGCCTCTCTTCTTACCCATATCTATCTCTCTGGAACACCGTAAATCTGGACTTCTCGGTCCACATGACCTTCTTCCATGGCTCCAGAGTCCAGTCTTTATGCTCCCTAGCAACCTGAAGCCTTTTTCTCCGGTTAGCCTCACTGGTTAGTGGTTTTCTTCTGGCTCCACAGCTGTTCGGTCCCTTGAGTTCCTTCACATAGTTCATGTGGAAAAGTTCTAACTTTCACTATGAAACATGGTCCTGAGTTCTACTGCTGGTTTTCTTCCATCTGGTTCCACCAAACGTTCAAGCGATCACTGATCACCATCATTTAGGATGTTTTTCTGACCACATTTCTTCCTGGGAGCGGATGGTTCCCCACCATCCTTCCAGTGTTTAATACTGCATTGGACAGTTCTGAACCCAGTTCTAGTTTCTGCTTCTCCTCAGATGTTTTCTCTGCTCGAGGCCGAAGGTCTGACCTTCTGGAACAGACTAACATGGATGAGTCTTTCCTTGTGCTTGTTTAGGAAATGAGAAGCTGCTCATTGCATCAGTTGCGGTTAAATAACTGGTTGCAGCTGGAAAATAACCGCCCATGCAGGACTTATCCAATAGGAGGCCAATAGTTAAATCCAGGTGGCCAATTTTTATTTTTTTTTGCCAGGCTGAGTATTTATCCAAATGCCCACCTACTCTAATGTTACACATGCTTTCATTCTTCATTCAAAACCCCGGATTTTAAAACGGGGTTGCGCATGTAAAAACGAGACAAGATCCACTGTTTACCCGTGGAGTTTGCTTGTAAAGGTGAACAGCATCTCTCTAGTAATTGATTTGTTATTTGTGTATATATTGCAGAGCACCACCTGCCATCGTGCCAGCTCATTGCCCTGCACAAAATAGACTGTAATGATCTCAGACCAGTCTGCTCACTAACATCACACACACACAACACACATCTAGAGTGTGAATTCTGACAACTTCATTTAGTTTAGTTTTAGGTTTGGACTGGAAAAAACGCACATCAGCAACCTCCATTCCGCTAATTAACTTCAAAAAGACCACATGCAACTGCTAACAATACACGATCACACACACGCAACCGCGTGCTGGTCCTGGTTCTGGACCAGGCGCTGGGTGGGAACAGCTCACTGGGGAGATGCAACCAGTCTGCGCTGGATTCCTGTGACATTCCTCCAGCTCCATTGTCACGTTGCTTCACTCCTCACACATCATTATCCCAGCAGCTGTTCCTGCACAGCACAGCCACAGAAAATAAACCCCGCACCACACATTACCCTAATCCAGGAAACACAAAACTTTGGTTTAATGAAACCTACATCCAACATTAAGCCTCTTCTATCCTTAAGACACACACAGTCATTGTATGTGGAACAACTGTGTGGGACACTGGTCTTTGCAGGTTTCTGTAGAAACAAGCAGCAAAGGTTCCCTCAATAAAGAAAGCAAACAAATCACAGATTTCTCTCTGGGATATAAAGACAAACTGAAATCCAGCTGAATAAGTAAATTTAAAAATAATTGCAGGTAAATGTCTGAGACTGAACTTCAGAAAGAATCCTAAATCACCCAGTTGCTGTTTAACGTCAGAGATGGCTCAGTTCAGAGACACATCTTAGAAAATGTCCCTGAACTGCTGAATTATTTGACCCGAAGGAAGAAATTATAGGAAAAACAAGAGGCCCCAGAGCAGATCCCTGAGGAGCCCCACATCACGGCTTCTACCAGATACATATGAATAAAACCAGTTTAGTACAGATCCAGACCTTCCAACCAGATCCCACAATCAGGATGGAAACTTTTTCTACAAAAAATTTGTAAGTTGGACAGACAGCCCTTTTTTTTTCTTAGCCGTAAGTTTGCATATGAGTCTAAAATGCTTTGGTGAAGTTGGATCCAAACAGGGTTTTTATTTTTAAGCTTGAGAGCCACAACTCAGAGTCAAAGTGAGATTACTCCATCAGCATCAGAGAGGAAACATCCATGAGTCCACACCACCCACTGAATACCTGGCTCGCATCTACCCAGCCTGGCTTCTTACACCATGAAGGCAAATGAAATACATCCGACAAACGACAGATTCAGCTCACCATCAAATCTAAGGGCTGAAAATCATCCACATTTTATAAGAAGGAAGAAGCACTGCGGCAGTAGAGAGTCGCGGTGAATCCTGGATGCTCACACAGTCAGTAAAAACACCAACCGACACAATAAAGACACGGATCTGTCTTACATCAAACTGAGTTGTAGTTAAAGATCCTTCATGTTTGTGTACATGGACGTGTGCAGGTCCTGAACCAAACCACACCTTACTTTAAAGTTTAAATCCCTTCCTCCACACACGAGAAAAGATCGACCATGAGGAGCGGTGGCCACCACGCTCTAAAGTAACAGCCACCAGATCGAGTCTGGTTACAAGACATGAAAGAAGGTAGAGGAGGATGGCCTCTGCCACAGAGCAGGCAGAGGCCACTGAGATCGGGCTGCAGGTAGTTTTCCTGGATGGAAACTTTAGGAATCTACCAGAAACATTTACTGCTCATCAACAGAGTGCACATAGAGTCCTGGTGATTAATACCCAGAATGCAATGCACTGATATCAGCTTCAATCATCTTACTTACATCTCCTTTTTATTGAGTATTTCCCAAAGACAGAGACACTGGTATCATCTTGTTCATAAGCACGTTCAAGGATTTTTTGTCTTTATCTCATCAATTAAATCTGTTTTAATTAAATTAGCACTCAAAGTAATTGAAGAAATAAATTTTAGTGACACAACGCTGTAATATTCCCAGTTCTGTCCCAGTAACTCAGCCAGAGATGATCTGTTCATGTCATGAAGCTCAGATGAGCTTTCTGGACACCGGCGATGGAAACATATGTCAGAACTGCGGACACATTCCCTCTCTGAGGTATGCCAGCTATGAGCAGCGTCTGCCTGCCTTTACACTGGTTTCTATAAGTAGCATCTGGTCATCAGGACCTGCTCTCAAGGCTGGAAGTCATTGGTTGTGACGAGCAGCCCTGAGCTCCAATAGCACCGATGAAAGCTCACTGACAACAACAGCTTGCATGCTTTGCATCATGAGACTGGGTCTGCATGGAGCTGCTGGCCAGGAGGTCTCCGGTAAAATCCCAATGTGGGAAAAGTCATCAAACTGGGACAAAGTTTTCACGCAGGGTACCAATATTTTTATTGTTTTGGAACTTTCACAAAGAAACAAGCACACCATCATGGATAAAAACAAACATAATGGGGGGGGGGCGCATACTCTGATTCTCACAACCTTAAGACATCTAAGAGCACAATGTGCATAAAATACACATATTTGGGAAAACCCTGCACCAGGATTGCTGCAACCTCACATAGTCTAGATAAGGCTTCCAGTCTTTGACTGAACCCAGCTGCACCATGCATGTCGGACAGACCAGCTGTACCAGACCCAACAGCACTCACTGCCTCTGTTTGTTGCTAGTCCACTGCAGTAACATGGTCTTCCTTGCAGCAAAGGTCAAAGCACAGTAAAGTCTCCCTCCTATAGGAGTCCTAAACTAAGAAATCAAAGGGTCCATTTCCAACCTACCTGCAAATATTGTCTTCATTTCCAGTAAGACATTAGTCCAATATTTTTGCAACTTGTGGTGTGACCAAAAACAATGAGTAAGAGTTCCCACTTCCATCTCCCACTTCCCAGAGTTGCCACTTCCATCTCCCACTTCCCAGAGTTGCCACTTCCATCTCTCACGTCCCAGAGTTGCCACTTCCATCTCCCACTTCCCAGAGTTGCCACTTCCATCTCCCACTTCCCAGAGTTGCCACTTCCATCTCTCACGT
>JBAMHW010000006.1:32819993-32831174 GCA_037177495.1 Rhadinocentrus ornatus | reverse complement strand
TAAATCCAGGTTAAAAACATTTCTTTTCTCATGTGTCTATGAATGAATTCTGCACGGTAACTTTTTAACTTCTCTTTATCATTTTAATGTAATTTATGATTTTGTTGTGATTCTTGCTTTATTTTCTGCCTTTTACTATTTCTGTGATGCTTTTGTGTTATGTAAAGCATTTTGAATTGTCCTGTACATGAAGTGCGCTGTACAAATAAACTGCCTTGCCTTACCTGGCCCAGCGAAATCCTGCGGCGCTCCAGCAACAACAATGCAGAACGCACCACCTCCGAGAACCGGAGGAAGCCCAGAGGATGCCGAGCCGACATCAAAATCGCCTGAAGAAAAGGTCACACAACCCCTGACTGGTCAGCATTCCCCTGGCCAATGTCCAGTCTCTGGAAAGCAAGCTGGGTGACCTGGGGGCACGATTAAGTTCCAGAAGGACAAATGGGACTGTAGTGTCATCTGCCTCACTGAGACATGGCTGACCGCAGCGATGCCGGACGACTCCTTTCAACTAGTGGAGTTCTTCTCAGTTCCACTGTTATAAGCCATTTACTGAGGGTTACTGAGCCACACCTCTCCCTCCGTTAAGCAAGTCAGACCGTGCCGCCATTCTTTTGATGCTGAAGCAACAACAAGGGCTGAAGCAGGAAGTTCCTGTGACAAGGGAAGTGACGCGCTGAACGGACCAGTAAAAGGTCGCTCTGAAGGACTCGCTGGAAAAGGCACACTGGAGTATGTTGCAGGAACGCTTAACCAATGACATCAGCGTGTTTATGGATGCAGTTGTGGGATTAGAAATTAGTGATGACACTGTCCCAAAGGCTACCATCGGGACATTTCCGACCCAGAAGCCGTGGGTTGCCAAATGAATCTGCGATGTCCTGGCATCCTGCACCGCTGCCCACAGCACCTAGCTCTCCATGGGGAACATGGAGGACTACAAGACCACATCTTACAGTGTCCGCAAGATGGTGTGAGAGGCCAAGCATCACTAAGGGGAGACGCTGGAGCTGCAGGTTCAGCAGTTTAACCCCGGAGGACTTTGGCAGGGACTAAAGACTGTGACAGACTAAACAGCACCCACACCCAAGATAGTCACAGACTTCTCTCTGGTTGAAAAACTTCACTATTCCCACTTTAACAGCTCTCAAACTGAAATTAGACCTGGCAGAAAAGAGGCGATCACTGTGACTACAGGAGGGTGAACTTCAGGAAGGCTACAGAACCAGATGGAATTTGTCACGATTCAGCAGACTGGACCCAGTAACACACAAGGATTGAAATACAAAGGATTTATTAAATAGCTTCAGGAGCGCTCTGTCGGCTTGTCTGTGGACGCAGGAGAACAGGGGGAATGACCAGAAGATTTGGAGGTGCAGAAATTGCTTGCAGCAAGCGTGACCACGTACCGGCTGATGGTGAACAATCCACACCAAGCTGCACTCCGGGGTTCGGTCAGGGCGGCCCGGGGAAATCCTGCTGGGAAAAAGGAGCAGAGCTGCTGGGCAGAGAAGTAGTTAGTGCGGGTGAATCTGTCAGCCGCTCAGAAGCGCCAAACACGGGGCCGCTTCCCACGGGTGCTCCTGTGAACTCCTGCAGGCTAGTGAAGTCCGTGATCCGTATTCCAATTCCTCAAGACAATGCAAGGGGTCCAATATCCAAATAATCCAAGCAGTAAGAAAACAGAATTACCAGGCGAGGGGCAGGCAGGGTCGAGTAATCCAGGGCAGAACAGGTCAGATCCGATAACCAGGTTGGCAGGCAGGCAAAACAGGGCTGGAAACATGCAGGGAATGAACCAAGACGATCTGGCAAAGTGCAGGTGTAGCACATTGGCAATCAGAGCTGGTGGAGGGAGGATGCCTTCAGGAACAGCTGGGAAGTCCTGGGAAGTCCATAGTCCACCAAGTTGAGTGACCTTAGACTGAACTCTTCTCTGTGCAGATGCTGCCTGATCGGCAGACCACAGGTGGTTCACATGGGCAACCGCACCTCATCCCTCCTCACCCATAAACACCGGAGCTCCTCAAGGGTGTGTACTCAGCCCCCCGCTGTACACACTACAGTCTACAATCAGAGGACATCATCATTAAGTGTGCTAATGACACGGCTGTGGTGGGTCTCATCTCTAGCAACGAAGAGTTGGCATACACAGGAGAGAGTTGCTACTTAGAGGATTGGTGCCAGCTTAACACTCTCCACCTGAACGTCAGCAAAACCAAAGAACTGATCGTAGAGCATCTTCAGTTGGAAGCAGCAGAGGAGCTACACCCCATCTGCGGGATGCAGGTGGAGGGGGTGGACAGCTTCAGATACCTCAGAGTTAACATCTCAGAGGATCTGACATGGACTACCCACATCAATGCCGTGAGGAAGAAGGCCCGTCAGCGTCTCAGGACACTCAAGAAGTTTTACACCTGCTCTCTGAGACCCTTACAGGGCCCATCATTACGTGGATGGGGGGTAGCTCCAAGCAGGACATTCTGGCCATCAGGAGGGTGGTCCACTCAGCTGAGCAGATCATCAGAACCATCCTTCCCCACCTACAAGACTTTTACAAAAACTTCAGAACTAGGGCCAGCAGAATCCTTGAAGAACCCACTGCCATAGACTGCTCCCCCTGCTGCCTTCAGGGAAACGTTACTGCTGCCTGGATGCTTTTCTCAGGCCATCCGCATCCTCAACAAATACCAACACTATCACAAATCTATATTTTCATTTACACGTCTTGTCCATTTTTTGTTTTTGTTTTGCTGTGTTTAAGCATCTGGTGCAGGTGCACGAAGCACCTCACCAGTGCATGCTGTATGACGCTAACATCAGTTGTGTGTGTCCCATTCTTTATCCCATTACAGACACTCTGAGGTGTTTTGTTTTTACCCAAACAAAATTAGCTGCTTCCTGAAAATAAAGTTAGAGAGGCAGTTGCTGCCAGGACTCGGATCAAGATGGTTTTTTTAAAGACAATGCCAAATAATAATAATGTGAATAAATAAATAATAATGCCAATAACTATCAGAAGCCATCATTGGTTCCCCTCAGCTCAGCAAAGCTTATTATGTTCCAGGATAAATGAACAAATCCTGAAACACTACACATTTAATCCAAATATACAACAGCTGATGATGCTCGATCCAATAGGGGAAAGAAAACTGCATGAAAACATCCAGATCCAGACTGAGCATGTGTGAACACTGGTGCAGGACAGATTCACCCCACCACGAGCAAGTAAACTTTTCATATACTTTTCTGTGTCTTCTTGTTTTTCATCCCTTCACCTCGACTTGTACAGCATCCTTCCAGCATTCACTCTGATCATTTATTTCTAGACAAGGTCAGCTGAGGGGAGATACTCTCCAATTAATTATCTCCATAAATGATGCATGAGGAGTTCCATCAGTTGACTTATTTTCACACCACAGAGCTGCAGGAATAAAGCTTTTCAGCTTTCAATTACCAGCCATCAGTTTCATCCACATAAACGGTACACTTTGCACATCATATGCAACATATGCAGATGAAAGCAGAGTACTGTCCTGGATCAACATAGCATGTTTTATTGGAGAGGTAAATTCAGCAGGTTTTTCTTCTGATCTGTTCAGTAGCCTCGTAGGAAATGTGTCTGACATTCTAACTCAGGTGGAATCAGGGTGTCTTCTCAAAGTATCAGCCCCCAAAAAGAGCCTTTATGTATGACCTGACCTTGTCACCACATCAGCTAGGATGAGCTTTAAGTCAGCAAAACCAATTTCTCAAGTGCTCAAGAGGAGAAAAGCAGTGGACAAGTTCCGCTTCTTAGTGTCTGGAGCCACCATGTTGTCTATCATGGAGCTGCCAAGAGCCTCGGGAAGTACTTCGACTGCAGCCTCAAAGCTTCTGTTGCTATCCGTAAAACCAGCAAAAATCTCAAAGACTGGCTGACTGAGGTTGACAAATCAGGTCTTCCAGGGAGGTGTAAAGCTTGAATCTACCAGCACTGAATCCTGCCCCCCATCCTGTGGCCGCTGCTTGTGCACACAGGAAGCATTACAACAGCCAAGGCCATGGAGAGAAACATCAACAGCTAATGTGGCAGTGGCTTGGTCTAACACGAAGTCTGAGCAGCTCTGCCCTGTATGATGCGACAGTCTTCCCATATTAATTGGGCCTGGTTTTGCTTGGTGTACTTCTGCTTTCTTTTGCAGGAATTGGTGGATGGGAAAATTAGGGTGGTCAGGAGCACCTGGCCAGTTCTCTTGACAGTTCTTAAATCCCATCCATTAGGCACAGACAAGAATCCAAACGGAGACAAAACAGCAGCCTCTCCTCGCACAGTAGCGTAGGGCATGCAACTTCCCGTGTCTAAAAGAGAAAAACACACCAATCACATGATGCAGATTAATATTCCGCGCCATCTGACTAGCGAAAGCAGTCTTACCAGTACACCCCAAAATGGGGAGGGAGAAAGAAGAAGAGACCAGGAATACCAGGACAGGTCTGGATGAACTGCCCAGTCACCCAGCAGTACACCGCCAAGTTGGAACTGCATGGTATGCGGCTTTCAACACGGCCTGGACAGCCAGTGGACCGCAACGCTGCGGAGAAACAATCAGATGTAAGCTACCCAAGGGCTGCCACAGCCCCAACAAAGAAGGGAAAGAGATCATGGCACTTACGATTGCGAGAGAGATAATGTTGACACTGGCATACAGCGCCTACTGCAGGGACAAACACCTGCTTGGATATAAAGGCGCTCTACTCCGCCCAGCAATCAGTGCCATATGCGCTACACCTTGCAGTGGTAAGGCGTGAGTGAGGAAGTTGAGCAAGAAAATCCCACTCCACTACATTAGCACACCTGCAAGGTGTATCATTCACTGGACATTCAAAAAATTACTAACTTTCTCACTGTCAACTGTCTTCCAGGACGCCAGGATTACAAGATGGACAATGATCCAATCGTGACCTAAGTCACAGGAAGAAGAAGGAAGCATAATGTCCATATTTGGTAACTGAGGAGCCGATCCAGACCTGATCCTTCTGTTTTACAAGGAGAGCAGCATTTATCTGATGGAGCACTTTTTCCAGCTCCCCGGTGAATCCAGAGACATTCAAGTCAAAGTCCAGTCAGCTTCACTGTCAATTCTGCAGCATACAGGACAAACATTTTCTCAAACCATTGTGCATGAAATACAAGAACGAAGCTAATAAACAAAACAAACAAAACAAGTTGGATCACTAAGTAAATAAGCACAATAATAAACAGACAAGGCAGATTGCAGTCAAGTGTGTTTATGGTTATAGAACAAAAGCAGACTGAGTTCTGTGACTAAACGGATGCCATCTTGCTGGCATAGCGGAAGGGGAGGGACTTTCAACCAGTTTTCCAGAGATGAATAATGGCGACCAGCGACTGAGCGGTACCGATGCAGGTGGAGGCTGTTTAGTACAGTAAGTATGAAGTTATTCTGTCATAATTCTAATATAAACGGCAGCTTGCTGCCGATCTCTTCTATCCCTGATGACAGTTATGGATCTGATCATTTGTTGGAGGCGGTTCTACCGACTCAGTACAGTTAGCGCACGTACATGTTAGCAGGTTTTTAGTCGGTTTTTGCAGACGTAGATCGGCTACAAGTGTTAGAAAAAATTAATTCTATAGGTTCCGTATGTTTATTCATCGTTGTTGAACCTCCAGATGAAGCACTGCTGTGTCTGTGGTGTAAACTAAATGGTCCTTGATCTAAAAACTGATCCGCACTAAATCGCACTTTATACTAACAGGTAGGGGGAGACATGCAGAGACATGAACGTGTGCTGATGGTGCTTTCTACCATCTACTGAGGTAAACACAGTGTAGGCCACGGTACACTGTTGCCTTTTAAAGGCATTAATAGCATAAAGTATGAAGACATGCAAAAACGTATGTGAATGTTATTTTGGATTTGGATTTTGGAAGAACTCAGTCGGATGGATTGTCCCTGAAAAGGTATCAATGGAGCGGCGCTGACATTAGGCAGCATGTAGGAGGGGGAAATACCTTAAAATAAATAAGTCAGCATACGTTCTAACTCATGTTTAGCCGGAGGGGAATCCTGCGTTGGTGTTGGACGCGATGTAGTTTACAGCTGAAGTTAAGTAAGAAATAAACAAAAGAAAGTAAAATCAAGAGTTGAACATTCTGTAAATTAAAGCAGCAGAAGAATCGCCGTCAAATGCTGGAACGTCCCTAGCGGTAAGTACAAAACGTCCATGTTGTCGTGGTCAGCGCGTACCCACGATAGTGTGCACAGAGGAAAGTGTTCAGTGCGCACTACGCACAGATTGATCTCATGTTTACCATCTTATTTCCTGTGTGTTGGGTTTTGGTCTGTTCCTTGGTTTGTGTTATATTTTGATCTGGGTCTATAGTTGGGTGTTTCCAGGGTTTATGTCTGGTGATCATGGTTTAGGGTTTTAGTTTGTTGTGGTCTGTTTTGATCTTGGTTTCTAGTTCTGGTTTTTGTGTTCGTGTCACTTTTTAGTTTTTGTCTTGAGTTTTGGTTTATAGTTCTGGGTTTTGTCACGTTTAGTTCAGTTTTCTTATTTTCCCTCTCGTGTTCCTGTGGTTTCTGTTTCTGCATCGTTAGTTCACCTGGTCTGATTACTCATTCACTTCACCTGTTCCTTATTACTCCCTCTGTGCATACATTCCCCATGGTTTTCAGTTTGCCATCGTCAGATCCTTGTATGTTAACTCCTGTGTATGGCTTACCCCTTGTCGTATTTGGTTTATCCTTGTCGCGTGTGGTTCCCTGTCCTGAGTTTTTGTTCAAATAAACCTAGTCACCTGCACAATTCTGCCTCCTGCCTTGACTGCCCGCATTTGGGTCCTCACCACCACCACCATTCGGTTACAGATTGAGACACACTCTGTGTTTGTGTAGTATTGGTAACACACTCGTTGGGTCTGCGTGGTTGGAATCCTCAGCCAAGATGGGAAAGGCATCAGGGTGGGCTTCTGTCTGTCGGACGTAAACAGCAACGAGCAGTATAGCTGTAAACTCCCTCGAAAGGTATAATGTCAGCATTTAATGACCATAAATGCCACTGAAGGTGAGCAGTGTTTGCAGACGACAGCAGCGTCATGACACCAGGCATTGTTGACGTCCACCGCCGCATGTCATCCCTTTCTTAGCGAGAGCTTTGTCTGCCCGATAGCAGGTTAGCCGCTCAAGCTGAATGGCTTTGCTTTTGAGCCAAGTTTCCGTGAACACAAACACAGTACTCTCTCAACACCCTTCTGAGTCGTGCGTAGAAGATGCAAATAGTCCAGTTTGTTGACCAAAAAAACGTACGTTTGCCAGTACTGGGTAAAGCCGGCTTGTGTGGGCTAGCTGCTAGCCTAGCTTGGAAACCTCCGTGCTAGCCCCGCTTCTGCTTCCTCTCACGTTGCTTTTGTTACCTCCACTCTGGGCGAGGTGCAGGGCTGGGGGTCGTGATGGAGCAGGCCTCTCGCAGTCTCGTAGCTCTTCTACTTGAGCAGAGTTTATCTTGCTAAAAGTGGTCCTGCCGACATTGAGCAGAAACTCATGACTGTATGTGCGCTTGAAAACAGGCAGACGCGACGATGATGTACAAAAACACTGCGACTCACATGATGAAGAACAGAAAAACATTGCCTCGCTCGGAGAGAAAAGCCGCAGCGTGTGCACGCACGCCATCTTAAAAATGTTTTACGTTTTATTCCCAGACCAGTTTAGAGGCTCTCCAGCGTGTTCCCGGTCTTCCCTGGGGTCTCCTCCCAGTGGAAAAGCGTCTCCCAGGAGGCATCCTACTCAGAAAAGAAAGTGTAAGACTCCGTATAATGATGATGGGACACATGAACAGACCAGTTTGTTTCTGTTAACTTGCTCTCGCTGGTCTGAGAGACAAATGTGGAAAATGCATCATATGCTCCAAGCACAGCTTTTTCCATGATGGTTTCAATAGGCTGACCTTGATGTTGGCCTAAAGACCCTTTTGTGATTGTTTGGTCTTTATCTTCCTTTCAGGAGTTTAATGGCAAGAGCTTCCATAAATCTTTCCGGAATACATTTTTTTTTTCATTCACGTCTCCTGCAGATGACTATGTGGCTGCTGTGGCCTGGGGCAGGAAGCTGTACTCTCTTCAGTAAAATGACAACAATTACTTTCCCTGCAGCTGTGATAATGTGGTCATTTTGTGGTCATGGTGAAGAGAAGAGATGTACAATAGAACCAAAGCTGAGATAACACTGCAGCAGTTTGAATATCCAAAACTTAATAGAAATGGAAAAATCATGCTATACTACAATCTTCTACCTCCCCAGAGATAAAGCTCTAGACTTCCTACAAGCATGATGGAAGGTTAAAGTCATGGAAAACATGAACTGATTTCAGTTTCTTGCTTTTATTTCCTTGAAACAGCCATGGGGATAATTCCCACAGGCTTTCCAGTCTCTGGGAGTCTCCTTGACCTTCCTGATGACACAGTGCACACGGCGCTCAGACAAATGGGTGAAGTCAGGTTTGTGTTCTTCGGTCCAGCTCCAAATCTCACTCTGCAGCTCTCGGCATCTCATCATGAATAAATTGTGACTTTGCATCCTGGACACAGAGTGGCTTTTCCTGTTACCATTGTAGAGGAGGAGGAGGCTAAAAATTTCATGGCTGCTAAAATATTCATGACACTGTTAGATGACAGAAAACAGCAACAGACTGAAAAATAGAATATATGATAAGAGAGAGATAAGTGCAATATTAGTGGGCGACAAAGGAAAAGGAAAATGTCAGAATTATCATAATTTTCACCGCCGCTCTGGTGTTGAAGGAGTGTGTGGTAATTGGCTTTCAGATAAACTGGAGCATAGATGTTTAAAATACGAAGCCTGCATCCTCTTTGCTCGCGGGTCTCTACTCCACCTCTCTGGAAGATTCTAGACTGAGAAGTTATATTGTCAGAAATATTACCTTGAATGGATTTGCGTAGACAAATCCACCAACAGGCAGACAACAGCGCCGTCTCTCATCATGCCGTGTGTTGATCGGACGCTGACTGACAGGTGACCATTGGTTCATTGGTCTAACCCTCTGGGGACGAGAGAAAAATGGGCGTTTTTGACTACTTGTGATGTTGTGCTTATTTTTAATGCTTCCTTACATACATACAGCGACAACAAACGTCATACGTCGCCATCCTCATACATCCATCCATCTTTTGTGTTGCCATGGTTATTAAATCAATTCCTCCACTAGTGGGTAGTGCTGAGTTCACAGTTCACTCATGCACACCGACATCAGTTTCAGACACGTTTGGCAGCGGTAATGAATTGCTATAAATTTTTTTCCAACCACCCAACACACCCTAAACACACATATATTTCTTTTCAAAATTTTACACAATTTCTACAGTTGTTCTCCCCGTCTTCTTTCTTCTGCTTTTTTGTTCCTGTCTTGATCCCCTTCTTCTCTGGTTTGTTCCTTTCACTAGTCGCATGGTAGCTATTCTGCTCAGCACTGCCCCCATGGTATCGCTCCGTCTTCTGAGTCAAGCGACAGATAGCGAAGCTCCCTAAAAACGGAGCACATTACGGGCGTAACCGGCGCAGGAGATCATTCTTTTCAGAATAATCTCACTGGAGTGATTTAACAATTGTCTTTAAATTTTGAAGTAATGTGTGATGGGCATGTCGTTCCTGTGATGGACATGATGTTGGGGGGGGGCTGGTCCTTGACTGTTGTTTGTGCTTAAGCACCTAACAACAGTTCAGAGTTTCCACCCTTTTTGGATGGTGAGTTGGGGGGCACTCCTTCTGGGGACTCCCTCATTCTGCTGGGGGACTTCCATGCTCACTTGGGCAATGACAATAAGTCCTGGAGGGGTGTGGAGGGGCAGCCACATGTCTTAATTTATGCTTGTGCAGCGTCTACGTGCAGTTTGTTAGTTTCCTCTCGCACTCGAGCGTAGGGTCATTTGGTGTCGTGTTGCAGTTTTTCCTCCTAACCTGAAGGTGGCAGCAGAGGTGGTATCGGCCGGTAATCTCACCAAGTTGGAGTTTTTTTGATAGTTAACTTCAGTCCGCTAGGTATTTTCTGTTTTAAAACAACAATGGTGTCCAGTATGGTGCAGTGTCTTTATTAGCTTGTGGAAGAAAATGAAGAAATAATTCGATCAGCCTCTCATCAACTCGATCCATAGGGTGTTACTACACAAAACCAGCGAGAAGATACAGATATCCGGCAACACGTGATCCCGGATCGGTGCCGCGTCTGCAGTGATGGGGACTCTGAATCGGTCTGTCGTGGTGAAGAAGGAGCTGAGCCAAAAGGCAAAGCTCTTGATTTACGATCTACGTTCCTACCCTCACCTATGGTGACGAGCTGTGGGTAGTGACCAAAAGAACAAGATCACGAATATAAGCGGCCAAAATGAGTTTCCTTCGCAGGGTGGCCGGGCTCTCCCTTAGAGATAGGGTGAGAAGCTCCGGGAGGGGCTCAGAGTAAAGTCACTGCTCCTCCGCATCCAGAGGAGCCAGATGAGGTGGCTCGGGAATCTGGTCAGGACGCCTCCCTGGTGAGGTGTTCTGAGCACGTCCCACCGGAAAGAGACCTGGGGAAGACCCAGCTGGATGCTGGATGGACTACATCTCTCGGCTGGCCTGGGAACGCCTCGGGATCCCTCCGGACAAGCAGGTGAATGTGGCCGGGGAGAGGGAAGTCTGGGTTTCCCTGCTTAGGCAGCTGCCCCCGCGACCCGACAATCCAACCAATGGGTGGATGGATTTTTAGTTTTAAATTAAACAACTCAGTATAAACCTATTCTAGAGGAAATGAGACTTCTGTTGAGACTTTTTAGACTGTTATAATAGCATCATATGACAGCTTTTATCCAACAATATGGTTGCTGTTATGTTATAATGGAAA
Organism: Rhadinocentrus ornatus; assembly: GCA_037177495.1. Lineage (NCBI taxonomy): Eukaryota > Metazoa > Chordata > Actinopteri > Atheriniformes > Melanotaeniidae > Rhadinocentrus > Rhadinocentrus ornatus. The sequence continues at coordinate 32,820,272 of JBAMHW010000006.1, read as the reverse complement.
TTCCACTGAGATGGCTTTTTTTTGCCATTTAAGATCTCAGGTAGGTTTTAATAATCTTGAATTTAGAGAAGCTACTTTTAGGGTCCATCTGTGCTGTTTTTCATCCTGGACTGTGCTGAGGCAAACGGGACAGAGCAAATATCCTGGAGGTGGTAGAAATGTTTCATCTGAAAACAGAGGAGAAGTGTGTCACTACTGGATGATCTGTCTGTCTGTCTGTCTGTCTGTCTGTCTGTCTGTCTGTCTGTCTGTCTGTCTGTCTGTCTGTCTGTCTGTCTG
>JBAMHW010000006.1:32759979-32771561 GCA_037177495.1 Rhadinocentrus ornatus | reverse complement strand
CCCTGTAGCTGTCGTGCTAACTAGCATACCCTCGTCTGTGCAGAATCGTGCTTCTAGGGCTAACACTCTGGCCTCCATCCATCCATCCATCCATCCTCCATCCATCCATTCTTCATCCATCCATCCCTCCATCCTCCATCCATCCATCCGTCCATCCTTCATCCATCCCTCCATCCTCCATCCCTCATCCATCCATCCTCCATTAATCCATCCATCCATCCATCCATCCCTCCATCCTCCATCCATCCTCCATTAATCAATCCATCCATCCATCCATCCATTCATCCGTCCATCCTTCATCCATCCCTCCATCCTCCATCCATCCTCCATTAATCAATCCATCCATCCATCCTTCATCCATCCATCCATCCTCCATCCATCCATCCCTCCATCCTCCATCCATTCATCTGTCCATCCTTCATCCATCCCTCCATCCTCCATCCATCCTCCATTAATTAATCCATCCATCCCTCATCCATCCATCCTCCATTAATCCATCCATCCATCCATCCATCTGTCCATCCATCCATCCTCCATTAATTAATCCATCCATCCCTCATCCATCCATCCTCCATTAATCAGTTCATCCATCCATCCATCTATCCATCCTGCATTAATCCATCCAACCATCCATCTTTTAATAATCCATCCACCTATCCATCCATCTATCTATCTATCCATCCATCCATCCACTACTGCTTATCTTTCCTCACCCTTTCCACTTTTACCTCTTCGAGTGTTGAGGCGTTCCCAGGCTACCTGATCGACATAATCCCTCCAGCGTGTCCTGAGTCTTCCCTGTGACCTCCTCCTGGTGTGATGCCTCACTAGGGAGGCATCCTAATCAGATGCCTAGCCACTTAATCAGGTGTCTCTTGATGTGGAGGAGCAGCGGCTCTACTTTGAGCCCCTCCATATTGACTGAGCTTCTCAGCCTGTCTCTAAGGGAGAGCCCGGCCACCCTGCAGAAGAATCTCTTTTCAGCCTTTTGTATTTGTCTCTCTTGCTCTTTGTCTCTCTTTCTTTTTTTTAACCTTGTCCTGTCCATCATCAAAGCAGCAGAGATATGGCCTGGTTGCCCTGTTGTGCTCACCAAATTTGCTTTGCCAAGGGAATCCCAGTGTATTTATGGCTCTCCTTGATGCTTGAGTATCGGTCTTTTTGTTTTGTAATTGCAATGCCCTGTAATGGACTTGCAACCTATCCAGGTACCTTCCTCTCGCCTGCTAATTGCTGGGATAGGCTCCAGCTTCCCCACAACTCTTAATTGGAATAAGCAATAAAGAAAATGGATGGATGGTTTTGCAATATTACATGTTTATGCTAGACCAGACAAGGGAAAACAAAGGACAGTGTGAGCAGAGGAAAGAAGGGCAGGGTGAAATAACGAAAAAAAGAGAGAGAGATACAACTGGTAGAAAGCAACAGCTGTTTAACGGTAACAGAGAAACCAGCTGCTACAAATGTAAAGAAACCTGACATACAACCTCTGTAGGAAAACAAAGCAGACAATCATCATGAGCACTGACAGGAAAACAAGCTGAGCGAAACAAACCAATATACAACTACAGCTATCATTGATTAAACCTGCAGGATAACACAGTGACTTAGCATTAGCATGCACGTGGGAAAATATCTTCGATGTGTTGAAAACGTTTTTCTGATAATGACGGGTGTCTTCGTGCATATCATGCTTGAATGGAATAAACCAATTTGACATGCGCAAAAATGTTCCACCGTCTAACTTTTCAGAAAAATCAGTAGAAGAAACTGTGATTTCCACAGTAAAGAAATGACGTTTTTTTTTTTTTCCAAATAAAGTTTATTAGATAAAACAGTTTTATAAAGAAAAGTGAAAGATTGTGGTATGTTGAACAACCGGGTGAAATGCACAGTAAGGATCATACCATATCTGCCTTCATTCGGAATATGTGTTCTCGTGCACATTGATTGGAATAACATGTGGCATAACCAGTTGCATCAGGATTTTAATCACAATACTTGTGTCCTTGTGAACAGGGCTGGTGTGAATGTGATTGTACAAATGTGACTGGGTCACCTCTGAGGATTAAAGACAAAGAGGGCCCCAAGACCTGAGCAACAATGGAGGACAAAACCCGTCCAGTCCACCACAGTGATGACCATGCATCCACCCAGAAGACAAAGACCTCAGCCAGAGCCCCCACCATGGAGCACAGGCCCAGGGACAACAGCCATCCAGGGGCAAGCAGACTGCAGAGCCCCTTGATCCAGCGAGCCTTTGCCTGTTCTGCATTACTTCATTAAATGATGCTGGTTTGGCTCAATGACACCAGCCCAGCAGAGTGTGTATCACGTTATCAGGCAGAGCAAAGTGCGGTGGACTTTTTGCATGAATGAAGGTTGGAGTACCCATCAAGGTGCTGTGAAAATGTTGCAGCTCAGACTTAGAGACACTGATCTTATTCACTTCATTTTTCCCTCTGCATCTCACCTAGTGTTTACCTTCAGCTTCGGCCTGAAGAATGCACTTCTTCATGCGTCACGTTTCAGGCTTTCAACAAAAACACAGGGACTCACTTTCCACAATATATCCATATAAAAACAGCTTTTTATATCACTCTTATCAGGGCTCTAATACCTGCTTGACCCATCTGAGTCCAACCTTTAAGCATTATTTAAAATATGCAAACCGTAAAAAAACAGAAAATTCATTTCAGCTTTACTTGTACAGCAGCAGTTCACAACAAAGTCATCTCAAGGTACGGTCCTAAACGGCCACCAGATCCAGGATTCTGATTCCAGAGCAACATTAATAAATCTGTTTCTGCTTAAAGCTACCTCTGCCTTCTGGTTGGTCTGTGTCTGCGCCTTGGGGTCTAAACTTATCCCTGTTGGTACAACTGTAACACCACGATCCGGCTAACATGGACCCCGCAGACCACAAACACAGACCAGCACCGACCATCAGCTCCACATCCGCCAGGTGCTGCAGAGGCTGTTGGAGAACCGGCTGTCAGTCACGAAGGAGTAATGTGAGTTTTATGTCTCTCAGGTCAGCTTTCTTAGCTTCATCTTGAGGGGAGGAGAGTTTCAGGCCGATCCACGGAAAGTTGCGGTTTTGGCGGCCCACCCCCGCTAACAGAAAAAACTGCAGCGTTTCCTTGGATTTGCCAATTTTTACCGGCGTTTCATTCGCAACTACAACCAGGTGGCGGCACCATTGACAGCCGTCCCTGGCTCGTCCCTTTCTCTGGACCGAGGAGGCTGAACAAGCCTTTAGCCAGCTTAAGACGCTGTTTACCATGGCTCCTGTCTTGGTCCAACCTGACCCCGAGCTACAGTTTGTAGTGGAAGTGGATGCCTCTGATGTAGGAGTAGGGGCTGTTCTCTCCCAGAGGCAGGGCCCGGACGCTCAGCTGCATCCTTGTGTCTTCTTCTTCTTCTGCGACTCTCGCCAGCCGAGGCCAAATATGATATCAGCAATAGGGAGCTGTTAGCGGTCAAGATGGCATTGGAGGAGAGACGGCACTGGCTAGAAGGCGCTTCTCAGCCTTTCGGGGTCTGGACTGACCACAAGAACCTGGCCTACATCCAAACAGCTAAACGGCTAAACTCCAGGCAGGCCAGGTGGTCCCTTTTCTTTGATCGATTTGAGTTCACCCTCACCTACCAGCCTGGCTCCCGGAACATCAAGCCCGACGCTCTATCCAGACAGTTCTGCGCCGAGGAAAAGCCACAGGGGACGGAGAGCATCCTTCCAGCTTCCAGGATCATCTCTGCCCTCTCTTGGGGGATTGAGACTACTGTTCGCCAGGCTCAGCGTCAACAACCTGACCTTGGAGGAGGACCCCCAGGCTGCATGTTCGTTCCTGACTCTGTTTGGTCCCAGGTGCTGCAGTGGATCCACACATCTAAGTTCGCCTGTCATCCTGGGATCAACAGCACTCTCAGCCTGATTAAGCGTCACTTCTGGTGGCCCTCTTTGGACGCTGACGTCAGGGACTTTGTGCGAGCCTGCACAGTCTGTGTCAGAGGGAAAAGCTCCCACAAACCTCCGGCCGGCCTTCTGCAGCCCCTCCTGGTGCCTGGGAGGCCCTGGTCCCACATCGCCTTGGACTTTGTTACTGGTCTGCCTCCGTCCAATGGCAACACTGTCATCCTCACCATTGTGGATCGCTTCTCCAAGGCCGCATTTTGAGGCGCGTTCCGACCAGTCCGACCACTGCCAGGGAGACTCCCGAACTTGTCACATCCCATGTCGTGCGCCTCCATGGCATTCCTGTGGACTTCGTTTCAGACCGGGGCCCCCAGTTCATCTCCCAGGTATGGAGGACCTTCTGTCAGGGGTTGGGGGCATCTGTGAGTTTTCCCTTTGGTTTCCATCCACAGACCAACAGGCAAACTGAGAGGACCAATCAGGACCTGGAGACGGCTCTCTGATGCATCACTGCAGCTAATCCCAACTCGTGGAGCTCATTTCAGCCATGGGGGAGTTCTCACATAATTCTCTGGTCATTTCTGCCACTGGACTCTCTCCCTTTGAGGCCTCTCTGGGCTATCAGTCCCCGTTGTTTCCCTAACAGGAGCGATAGTTGCCGGTTCCCTCAGTCAAGCATCACCTTCAGCGCTTTAAGGCCTTGTGGCGGCGAACCCAGGCGGCGCTGGAGGATACGACGCAGAGGAGCCAACGGTCTGCAAATAAACACCGGACTCCCGCCCCCCCATACTCGCAAGGTCAGTCGGTCTGGTTATCGTCGAAAAACATACCTCTGAAGTGTAGGGGGGGTGTACTATTAGGGTTCCGGTCTCCCGTGTGTGTGTGTATGTATATGTGTGCGTTTGGCTCCCTGAAGGATTGCCAGAACCACAATCATTCCACCTGGGCTGATCACCACCAGCCACCTTCACTGCCTGCAATATTTAAACAGCAGACCACTCCACCATCGTCGCCGGATCGTCCAGTTACCTACCTGGTATCTCTTGGCCGCATTTGTCTGTTCTCCTTGAGAGTCTGCTCGTGGTTTAACAGCATCTGTTTCCCTGCTTAGAGTCCTGGTGAATCTGATACTGCCAACCCTGTCCTTCGCCCAGCTTCTGGACCTGTCATCTTCCCTCCAGTCCCAGCCAAGCCTGCCTGCCTGCCTGCCTAGTAGAGATCCTAAACGGCCACCGGATCCAGGATTCTGATTCCAGAGCAACATCAATAAATCTGTTTCTGCTTAAAGCTACCTCTGCATTCTGATTGGTCTGTCTCTGCGCCTTGGGGTCTAAACTCATCCCTGTTGGTTACACCCAAGGGAAGACAGGACACAAAGCAACCTTACAGGAAAAGCCCAACAGTGTCCGTCGCTTTGCTAAACAGACTCATAAAAATGCTAAAAAAAAATCCCAATATTATCTTCTCTGTTCATTTGCATGATCTCAGCCTCAAGAAAGAGCAACAATTTAGGTCATAACGGTGTGTTGTGGGTTTATGGGTAACGCTTAGATTGCTGCAAGTGACGTCTCTTTTACTGAGCAGTGCTGAAGGCATCATTTAAAAAGTCTTCATGTTTCACCATACCAAAGAAATCACTTGTCAGTGTTGTTTGCATGGTCATGTAATGGATGGTTCATTACTTTCATCTGCAGGCCACTGATGAATGGCCCATCTTCAGATTTAATTTTGGCTCCATCAAGACCTTGTCTGGTTGGGAACCGTGAATGTCAAAAATAGATCAAAATTTGGAATATTTAAAGATCTCATCCCAAGGCTCACTAGGATTTATTAAGTGTCAGTTGTTCTCGCTGTGACTGAGAGCTTTAAGTCTTGCATTCTGTATTTTTGCTGCCCATCAGAGAACATAGCACCAGCAAACAGCTTGATGACAAGCCAACATGATTCACACACAATAAGTTGCTACGGCAACAAATGCCAGGCAGCGGCTGATTTACCTTACTCTCACTAAATAAATTAAGTTGATAGTAATTTCATAAGTTTATTAGGACAAACACACTATTTGCTTGGCCAAAACATCATTACATTTGTTGTTGTAAACTAATCGGCCACCACTTTGCTCCACTAGTATCTCCAAACAGTCACACAAATTACTTTAATTAGTCCCGAGAAAGAAATTAGACTAAAATCTTTGTAAATCAAGATAAACTTTTCGGTTAGTTTAAGCTAAATTCCGGTGCTTGCCTGTCGAGGAGAAACTTTACCAGCTCTGCATCCATCTTGAAAAGAATTTGGTCTCTCAGACTTCTCCACCTTTCAAAAGATTCTCCATCATTGATCCTCGTTTTACTCCGTTTTTGGTTGTTTGCTTTTTAGCAGGATGCCGAGGCTTTTAAGGTTTGTCTGAAACTATTTCTGGTCCGCTTCTTTTACCAAACGCTGCACTGTTGTTCGGCAACTTGGAGAGTCGCATATGATTGGTTAAGGAACCAGGAAGTAGTAAAGAACTGCACAGCGCACCAAAGTTATTCCGTCACATAACTCTTATTTTGAAAGGAGAAAAGCTGGACAAAGACATTGTTGACGTAGAGGACAGATTGTTTATAGGGAAGCTTCCTTTTATCCCCAACAAATGAGAACATTTGAAATCATTTTTATAGAAAAAATCCTAGTTATTTGGCCTTTAAGGGTCAAATAGTTTTTCCATCCTCTCCAGCTGATGAAATGCCAACTAGAGTGGATCAGATTCATCCTTCCTTCCTGCCCAATGCATTTTAAAACCCATCATGCAGGTTAGCAACATCACTAGCTAAGCATTTAGATAAATACTTGGTGTGCAAAACGTAAAGAAAAATATCCAATTGACACTGACGTAGCATAAAGGGGAGGAAGCGGAGTGTGAACATCCCAATAAGAAACATGGATCCACACAGGGAGTTTTGCTGAAGTGATTGAAAACCTAAATACTGGATGGATACTGTAACTAATTGTATGGTAGGATAACAGTTTTTTCTTAGAGCTCGTTCGGTATGTTGTATGCAGCTCTAAGCTTAGTCTGCCCTAACGTCATTCATTCTCTGTCCATTTAAGGGTCACAGGGAAGCTGGAGCCTATCCCAGCAATTAGCAGTCTCACAAACCCTCGCCAGGTCGCCAGTCCATCGCAGGACCAACAACCAGTAACTCCTAGGGAGCGTGACCAGTTAACCTAACATGCATGTCTTTGGACAGGGGAGAACGCCTGGAGAGAACCCACAGAACATGCAAACATGAACATCCCTCAGCTGAGGCTCGGACCAGTGACCTTGTTGCAAGGCCACGGTGCTAATCACCACACCACCGTGCAGCACTCAAATCAAGATTTTCATGAAATACTTTCTCATTTACAGAATATAGAAGGTAGAAATAGAAGACATGGTAGTACACACTTCCTGAATGAGCTGAAACTAACTAAAGAAAATGAGACAGTGAGAAAAGAGTCTTTTCATTTCCAGAGAGGCGGTTGAAAATTGTTGGACAAGCCTTCATTTTTTAAGGCATTCATACAAAAATAATGAAGAGAAACATGAACACCATGATGTGAATGCCTTAAAGAGAACTTTGACTTGGAGGAACAATAAACTTTAATTGATAAATATTTGCTTCAGTTATAAAACGGTGATCTCAAGACTACTTAATACTTTAGTTTTTATTAATGTTGAAAAGTTGATTCCACTCAGGCTGTCGTTGTTTACCTTCTGAGTGTTGCTGTGGTCTCAGCTCCATATAGCACAACACTGGCGAACAATGATGAAGAAATCCTTGAAAATGCACTTCAAGATGATGATGATGATGATGATAATCAGATGGATGAAGAGTGAACCACAGTATGTCCAGCAGCTGCTTGTCAATCCCAAACTTAGAGAGCGTCTGCTGCACCAAGCTCCACTGTTCTCCGTAAGCATCAGGATCAAATGCTTTCTGACATAAATGATAGTGTTACACATTATATAATACTAAGTATGGTAAAGTTGATGTTTGGTCTTGTCTACAGACATCCTGTCCATACGGCCACATGAAGACTTGGAGAAGAACTTCGAAACAAGACTGAGAGTCATCCTCTTGGTTTTCCAGCTGCTTACCTGCATTAATACACTGCCTGGCTGCCTTGAGCTTTGATTACGACGGCATTTTACTTACATCCAGAGTTGCATAGATTTTTCACCAAGATGTCGTATTGATAATGGAGAGTCCGACCACTGCACAAAGCCTTCTCCAGCACATCCCAAAGACCCTGAATGGGGTTCAGGTCTGGACTCTGTGGTGGCCAATCCATGTGTAAAAATGATGTCTCCTGTTCCCTGAACCACTCTTTGACAATCTGAGCCCCATGAATCCGGGTATTGTCATCCTGGAAATGGCCGTGCCATCAGCCAAGATGGAATAACCTGCTTATTCAGTATATTTCGATCACCATCATTCAGGATGTTTTTCTGACCACATTTCCTCCTGGAAGACGATGGTTTCCCACCATCCTTCCAGTTTTTAATTATGCATTGAACAGTTCTGAACCCAGTTTTAATAGTTTCTGCATCTACTTAGATGTTTTCTCTGATTGATGGCAATGATTTAACCCTTCTTAAACCGCGGATGTGTCTTTCTACACGCTTGTTTAAGACATGAGAAGCTACTCATTGCATCAGTTGGGGTTAGATAACTTGTTGCAACAATTAGATCTAATTATCCAATAGGAGGCTCTGACCTTTTTGCTTAGTTAAATCAATGTGGCGACTTTTCTATCCAGGCAGTGTATGATCCATAGATATCAGGTAACAGATATCTGCTGTACCACTGCATCCAATAACTTAAAGGAAACTGGACACTTACTGGTGGCAGGACTAAACGAAGCTGTGGGTTTACAGGTTCCCGTGTGTCCAGGGTTGCAGTTGATGGTTCAAAGGTTGTAACAGAAGGGACTTGCCTACATTCCAGCAAGAGGACATCCAGTATCTCCTGTCTCTAAGTTTTTTTTCCAGCTTGAGCTGTTTAGGTGCCTCAAAGAGAAAACATTTTTAAGTTTTTGCTTCCTTTTGACTGGAACCTGCAACCATAAGCAGCTTAGTGCAGCATTTTCTGTAGATCCACTGTTTAAAGGAAATCTGACAACAAACAAGTCATATTTGCCTTCACCTCCCTGTCTTCTTCTCTCTCGCAACCGAGACAGGTCATTGACCCAGAATGCATTGCACAGGTAAAATAGTACACATATTAGATTTTCTCAAGTAAAAATTAGTTTTCATGTGAATTTTAACAGAACAGGACAGTAACAACCTTCTGAAGCCAACAAGTGCAATTAGTAGGGGTTTCTTTTAACTAGGGTGACCAGATGTCCTCTTTTACCCAGACATGTCTAAGTTGTCCAGGATTTTGCTCTGTTTCAGCCTCATATATGTTTACATTGGGTATGTTGTGCTTCATTAACATGGAGAGCCTGGAGTAAGCTAATGTTTGTGCAAAACTGCAGAGGAACCGTGAATAACTGTTCCTCCTCAAAGTTTTGGGCTAGGAAGCCGTGGAGGATGCAGTCAAAGCAGTAAATGACTGTGTAACCCCGTGTTTCGGTCGTCATATGTTTAGAGTGATAATGATTATTTTGATATAATGACATGAACATTAGGTCATGATGTTATGTTCACTGATGATAATCATTGGTTTTGTCTATACCGGCCAGGTTTTCCAAGCCCAGGTTAACAACCCAGGACATTTTTTAAAGGATTACCATAACGTGTGATAGCGAGCTACCAGAAGACCTAGATTCTGACTGTGTGACTTACTTAAAACTTTCATCCTTCCTGAGCTGAAGCCTAGCATTACCACTACTACTGGCGAATCATACCTGTAACCATAGCATCTGCATTACATATTCTACAATTGGGTTAGCTTCAGTATGATGTCTGCCTGCCTCTCTGTTTAAATGTCCAGACTATCAATACTAATGTCCAACTGAGGCAGTGGATCACCAGCATACCGATGCTAATTGTTAGCCTCTGATGCTAAAATGTGAGATGTTATAGTGTAGTGAATAGTGTGTAATGAGTAGTCATTGCTAGCTACTTATCAGTCAGACCAGTTGTGGCTAGTCGTTGCAGAGTCCACATTCCTCTGCACAACTGATCAATGCGTTCTGTGATTAATATGGCAAATTCTCTGTGTTTGAAGCAACAATGCCCTTAATAAGCAGCTTTCCTGTGTTTACTCTCCAACTGGAACGAGTGTTCGAGAAAGGTTCAAGAAACAAAAGCCATTAACTGGAGTCAAAGTCGCTCCGAGATAAACCTGTCACTAAACACACTGCATCTCCTGGATCCCCACTCCTCTCAGCCTGCCCATTACAAAACTGAATTTGTAGATTTACTGCACAAGTGCATGAAAATAATTACAGGGACAGAAAGGAAGCAGTGAAGAAGTGCAGGCTTTCACAGAGGTCTCTTCCAATTAATTGACTTTATTGCAACATAAAGTGGTGTTTTCTGCTCATACTCCTTACAATGGCTGCCACCTGACTGCTATACAGTCAATTAAAACATAATATAAATTGACTTAAGCAGTCAGCACAGCTATTGGGTTTCCTCAAGACAATTAAGTTTCAGAGAAAGCAGAGAATGGCACTCCATGATAATTTTTTTCCTAATTTTGAGCTGTCACATTAATTTAGTTATATTCCGTGGCATGCTGCTTGGTACAGTGAGTAGTTTATGGATGTACATAATGATTTAGGTGTCTTGATTGTCCTGTATATAGGCACCAGGGAGGCTTTTTTGCCTGTAGTGCAAATGTGAAATGTCTCACACTGTGTAGCTGTACAACTGATGAGTGTAATAACTCCATGCTCATATGCACATTTCCACACAAACCCCTCCACTGGAGTTTTGTCTGTATTATCTGTTTGGCAGTGATTGAGTGTGGCAGTAAAAACGCAGTGAGGAAGACACAAAGATGTGGGACGATTGCCGGGTGGCTTTGGAGAGAGCCGAGGTAATTTCCCTCGCCGCCAACTCAACCCTGTCGTTTGTCAGCCACCACTTGCTCTGCTGGCAGCTATTGTGCCAACCACAGTCAATCATGCAGCTTATGAATCCAAACAGCAGTCAATTGCTCAGCACAGGAATCCAATGACACATCTGGCAGCTCCAGCCAGTCACATAAACACCCAGCAACAGGACATGCTGGAGCCAGGCAGAGATGAAACACTTCGCAAGGAAAAGATGGATCCATTTGACTTCATTTTCTCTGTCATAAGTCGAGTCCACAAAAAGTAGACCAAAATATAAAGTAGGTAATTTATTTGTCAGCTCCACATTCAGATGGAAGGGTCGGAATCTGGTGGAAACATGAAAGCATGGATTCATCCTGCCTCGGATCAACGCTTCAGGCTGCTGCTGGTGTAATGGTGGGGGGAGGTTTCTTGGTCCACTTTGGGCCCCTTAGTACCATATCGGTCGGGCGCTAGACAACATGTCCAGCCTTGAAGCAGATGGGCTCCAGCAGCAGAAGACCAGACCGGGTCCTCCTGTCGGCTAAGACCAGGAAACACTGGACAATAGAAGCTGGAGAAACGTTGCTGGTCTGATGAGTCTCCATTTCAGCTCCACATCCAGATGCTGGGCTCAGAATCTGCTGGAGAC
>JBAMHW010000006.1:32725533-32736783 GCA_037177495.1 Rhadinocentrus ornatus | reverse complement strand
GCATGCATTCTCTGGATGCGACACTGAGCATGGGGTGGTGGAAACCAAAGCTTATAAAAAGCTCATTTCCCAGAGACGATACATCACCCTGTTCAGAGCACTAGGGACACGTTTCCCTCCATCACCAGAGTTCTGCAAGGGGAAGCTTTCACATGTGGTCTGTATGATCAGGAGTGTGTGGATGTTAACATGGAGAGAGTTCAACTCTGAGAGAGACCTACCCCCCAAAAAAGACTTGAACAAGCACATCCAGCGTGCCAACTGTCAGGCTGCAGTCCACAGAAGGAGCCTCGAGAGTAAGCCTGACATTCCTGCCCTGGAAATCATGGAAGATGGTGGGAGAGTTCTTAGAAGTGGACAGGATGACACTTCCCGCAGCTCCAGAAGCAATACTGGAACCGGTCCACTGCTCCTGTAAAAGATCTAACTGTGTTCAGGGGAGATGCACCTGCAAATTACATGAGCTGCCATGCACAACATGTGCCAATGCACAAAGTGTGGTCATTTGAAGATGAGTAGAAGTTCCAGAGCAAGCATGAGAGCTCATCCTTCTCATCAAAATGTGCATCCAAGAGCGCATGATGGAGCAAAGAAAGTACAATGTTTAAGTTAATGTTTGACTTCTTCTTGGATCATTTATTTTATTTATTGCAAATGTTCTTTAGCAGTCAGAGATGCTAACAGTTCACAACGTTTAATATGTATAAGAATAAAATGAACTCACCAGCAGTGTTTTGTTTGAGCCCAGTTCCTCGTAGTCCAGCATGTAAGTATGACCTAGTGGGATCAGTTTCTGGTTAATGAATTAAAATGTGCCAAAAAGATGATTAAAATACAACTCTTGCTTAGACAAAAACATCAGTTTGCTATCTAATTATTTACTTCTTAGCCAGCTATAAAATATATAATGAACAGTTAATAAGAACACTCTAAAAATGCATCCATATGATTAACAACATTTACTGACTAAAGTGTTTACCACAAAGGTCTCTCCGAGCTCTAACCTGCCCTCTAACCGCTGACGTGAAGTGGTTCTTAGATCTGGCCCAGCAAACAGTTGGAGCCTGCTTGGAACCAGTTTTGAGAGCCAGGAGCCGGTGCTTGGGCAGGCTCTGGCTCCGAACCAACAGTGGAACCAGCTCAGTCGAAACCCCCCCAAGGAGGGCACGTAGTAGAGCCAGGCTGAGGCGCCAGCACCCGAGGAGCCGGTTGATTTTCCCGGGCTCAGTGACGACACGCGGGCTGAGCTTGCCACTGTGAGACTTTACTGGACTCTATTTTACCAATAAGCTTGGTTGAACGCTGTCCTTGCCTTCTGTTGATGTTACAGCGCTGACTTATAAACCTATGGTTTATTTGAATTCTAAAGATGGTGTGACCCGGTCAGCCAATGGTCACATCAAACTGTGGATAGTTGGATTGATCTGCCCTTGAAAAGAATCTTCTGTCAGACACGCTGTCAAACAGTCTTTTTTCTTTTGGAGTGGGCTTCAGTGAGATATGAAGCTGAGGCCTGATCACATCATGGCTCACAACTGTAGACGTCAACAGGCAGCTGTTTACAGAAAGAAGTCAAACATTTTTCTGTTTTCTTCTGCAGTGTCTGGAAACATCTGTTTCTGGGTCCCAGGAGCACTTAGCGGGATTCTGGCAGAAACGCGTTTAGCTTTCAGAAGAGAATGATGTTTGCAGAAGAGCTCCCCGGTTACTCCGGCTCAGCTGTGGAAACGAGATCCGGCTCGTCTCTGGACGAGTACCAGCCTGGTCTCACGTGGAAACAGGAAACATTCCACTTTCATTTCTGCTCAGCACACGTGATTTTTTTCTTTCTTCACCAGCCTCCAGACAGACGTGTGTCTGATGCATCCGGCCCGTCAGTCACGTGTCAAACACATGTGAACTTTATGTAAAACACATTATTTACATATGATCCATGTTTGTAAAACACCTGTAATTCACACGTGGTTCACATGAGAAAAACATGTGAAACACGTGAACTACATGCTTGAAACACGTTTTAGTTACATGTAATTCACAGGCATAAACATGTGCTACACATGTTTTTTTTTTATGCGTACCACATGAACATGTTCCATAAGCACACGTTTGCACATGTGCATGAATATCTCCTCCACGTGCGCTCCACTTGTTCTGCACATGTGGATCAAATCGAAATGTTCCAGAAGTTCACATTTGCCCGTACATGTGAAGCACCTGCGGAACATGTTTTTCTGTGAAGGCTGGAATTCATTAATACAAGTAAAGGATCATTTTGGGGGCGTTTTTATGAGCTGTGGTTTAGATGCTTCCCTTCTCCAACGCGCCTGAATCAAATGAATGTCTGCAGCCTCTGCAGAGCGGAACGACATGCAGAGGAAGGAATTTAAATCAGGCGTGGTGGAGGGATACATCTAAAAGCTGCAGGACCGTGGATCTCGGGGGCCGGACTTGGGCACTCCTGCGATGTGTGATTTATTAGGACTGAGCTGTATTGGGCCATTTAAGCAGCTGCTGTTGCGCAGTGAGATGATGATGATGATGATGATACCTGAGTGTGTTCTATGAATGATCAGCATCAAGGTGAGATGAGACAAAAACGTGTCTGTAGAAAGAGATAAACTAAAGACTCATCAAACGTGAGAATAAAAGTTGGGAAATGCCTGTAAAATGGTGACTTGAAGCCACAGAGACGATTTCTGATTCCACAATGGAAGACAGTTGATCTGAAAACTGTATAGAGAAAGGCCCTCAGTGCTGGACCTCTGATGGACTGGTGACCAGTCCAGATGGGAGAGGCTCCCTTCCTCACTACCCTGAACTGGGTTACTCAGGTATGGGAAATGGATGGACGGTGGAAGCTGGCTTGTCTGGCTGTTTGTCGCTGTGATGGACTCGGTTATGCTGACTCAAGTGTTGTTCAGACCACTAACGGAAATTCAGGGATTCAGCTACACTATACAAACAAATAATACAGAAAACAGAGCTCTGCACCTCCACAGCAGTGAGACTAAATGTGGGACTAACAGCATGGAAATCAGAGCATATCCACTACCGGTTTGTGCCATAATGAAATATGACAAATGATTTATGTCGGGCATTTGCTATGCTACGGAAGCTAATTTGTTATACTGAAAATGCTCAGACACCCTGCTTTGTAATTAAATCTCACAAAATAATGAATATCCTTCCATGTTTGGTCTGGTTGTTTGTCTTTGTTCTCCATTGTATTGTTTTCTACAAAAAATTAATTATGCCGTACGTTATGCAAACGCCTTTGATTAAAACTGAGTGATAATTTGCTAAAGCATGTCACGAAAAAAATAAAAAAATCTGAAGTTGTGAAACTGCAGAAAAAGTTTCAGGCTGAAATTAAAGCTTTTTTTCCTCCACTGACTGCGTCAAACTCCAAGGTGAAATTCTCGTTTCTGTTCTGACTGCAATTAATCCAAATCATGCTACTGTCATGTAAACTCACCTGATTAGGTTTTCAGTGCGCACACACACACACACACACACACACACACAGTTTGTTTAGGTTGTGTCCAGGAAACCATGAATTCAGCTGAGATGAGGGTTTCTATTCTATTTTTTCTACTTATCTACTTCATCTTATTGCGCTTTTTTGTGTATTTTGTGTACTTTACAAGACAACTCAATTTCCCCTGGGTATGAATAAAGTTATCTATCCATCCATCCATCCATCCATCCATCCATCCATCCATCATAGATGCCCACATCGACGTTCATCACATTCGTCTGAAGAAAATCAGACTCTTCTTACAAGGAACATTAGCAAAGCGGAGGTTTGAGCACTGAGGATCTTGTTAACCTTGAGAAGATGCAGATCTTTGATAAGCTCGCTTCAAATTTTTCATTAAGCTTTTAACTGCACAGCTTCTCCAGAAATCAGAAAAGATCTGAAATGGAGACAAAGCAGGTGAAATAAAGCTAAACTTCACCTGCTAAACACAAATAAGTGCAGATTTTCTGAGAGCAACGTCATCCTTTCTCACCCGAGCTTCCAAAATATGGATCAAATTCAGCCCAACGGCTGCAGCCAACAGACATTAGTACATTTTTGGCTAACCTCACTTAAAACTCCCAAATTCCCCAAATCCAGACTGTGTTCACATGTAAACCACTTTGTTCCAGTTAGCTGAGACGACACTCCATCACTTATATTTCTAAACTTTCGACAAAGTGCAGCTGTAATTTGCAGGTTTCCATTGACGCCGTTTAGCACATCAGCCGTTACTCCTGTAAAATCTCTCCACTTTGAGGAGGAAGGAGGTTTCTAAATCTTCGTAAAACTCTGCATTTCATCGTTGTATGACGGGTACATTTTTTTGTGGAAAGATTTCCGTCTCCTCCTGCATCTCCTCGTACCGCGCCATCTTATTTGAAATGAACTGGTCACGTGACCGTGACGTCGCATCTGGTGAAGCATAAATGTGAGGAGAGTGTTTCCAGTACACAGTTGCATCAGAGCTGCGTCGCCTCCATCAGTCAACAGGAAAGACTCATTCACAGCGAATCTGAAAGGAAGTTGAGGAAACTGTCTGCCAGGAAGGCTGTGTTCACCTCTCCAAAAGAAAAGGATGAAGATCTTGTATTTCTTTGACAGAAATCCTTCAGTAATTTTCTTAAAGATCAAAGATAATCAGGTAAATGTTTCTTTTTTCAGATTAGCCAAACACGTGCTGTGCATATGTTTCCAATTACCAAAAAAGAAAATGAAATTAACAACATAAAACTCCATTTAACTCAAAAGTACTTTTTAACTGAGATGACAGCTCACTGAAAGACTGCATGAAAGCTCATACATGCAGCTTTCCCAGTGTAACCAGTTCACCAGTATTGGATCAGACAGAGACAAAAGCTCAAAGATCCAATCAGCATTCAGCTGCTGTGAGCTGCTCTGTGATTACTTTAATGCTATCAAAGCCCCACTCATTGTGAACACAGCCTTAATTAGTACAACTTTAATTAAGGCCTGATTCATGCAGCGACTAGCTTGACTGTTCGGAGCCGTAACATCCGTTGTATGTTTCCAAAAAGGGATACCAGCAGTGAGAGGACCCCTGTGGAGGATGCGCTGTCTGCCTGTTAGGAGTGATTACAACCACCACTGATTGGCCACGTGTGTGGCAGCCTTACACATTTCTGTCAGACGACTCGGGTCCAGATTGGCTCCCGCACAGGCCCGCCATGATGATCGTGTATCTGCTGGAGTTTGAACAGACTCATTAAAAGTGACATGAGGATTATTAAAGTCTTTTCATCGAACACTGAAAAGCCACACACCATTAATCTGTGGCCTGTCCAGGATGCTCTGAACATGGAATGCTGGTGTAGAGGCGGCCCAAGATTAAAATCTCCTGAACATTTTGTTTAAGTGGCAGTTTTGCATTGATCACCCCCACATTTCATGTTGGAGCTAAGCTAACAGGTCGGAGCCTCCTATTGGACAAGTCCTTCATGGGCGGTTATTTTCCAGCTGCAAAGAGTTATTTAACTGATGCAATGAGCAGCTTCTCGTTTCCTAAACAACCACGAGGAAAGACACATCCGTGGGCGTGGAGAAGACGTTAGGCTGTTTAAGAAGAGTCAGATCCTCGGCATCAAGCAGAGAAAACATGTAAGGAGATGCAGAAACTACTAGAACTGGGTTCAGAACTGTCCTACACATTACTTAAAGCTGGAAGGATGGTGGGGAACCAGCGTCTTCCAGGAAGAAATGTGGTCAGAAAAACATCCTGAGGGATGCTGATCGGTGTGAAATCAGATGGAAGAACTACAGTAGGACTCAGGACTATGTTCAATAGTTAGAACATTTTGGCCTCCGGTTTTTCATCCAACAGTTATTTCACATATAAACCCACTAAAAAACAAAAAAAGGTGCTTTTTCTTCTTTGTTGATGAGTGAACTTCTGAAGCACAAGTGACTAATGAGGGAAGTATTTGGAAATCAGAATTGTGTGCAGGGGAAGTTTCAGAAAACAATGCACATGTCCGACTTACATGCAGCTTTATTCAGGAAAGTAGTTTTATGCATCTGGTCGGACTAGAAAGGTTCTGCTCATGCTGAGGGGCATGCATTGGGATTTTCTCATCATGTTTTTTAATCATCACCTGGAAAGCACGACTTCATCAGAAGGTCGGACACCTTTTTCCAAAACCTAGGAAATATTAATCTAAAGCAGCGGATGTGAGATAAACTCTGATCTTGTGGCTGAAGGTTAGTTTTATGTCTCTAAGTTTTTGTTGATATTTGGCTTAATGTAAAAATGTAAATCAACACATTCTCAGTCTTCTGCATCAGCTTCTAGAAGGATCTGGCTGGGCTTCATTCCTCCTGCCCTCCTCCTCTTATGAGACCATTTCCTCTATCTCTGGTTGCCAGAGGGGAGGCCTTTATTACAATGAATGGTGGTGTTTGCTCAGGTCTTGTGGACATTATTTCCAGCTGCTGCCGACTCACAGCCGGCTGCCTGATAAATAAGCTGGGTAATAGCCTGCTGTGAGCGACCAGGGTGCAGTCTGAGCCAGAGACTGTGGTGGATCACAGCATTCAGGTGTCCTATGCAGGGACTACAGTGTCCGGTGTGTAATGGCAGCTGCTGGCTGAATGACTTCACCTGATAGCTTATTTCTAACATCAACTGTAAATTCCTAAGACAAAAGTAGAGACTATTCTGAGATTTACAATAAATATTCTTTTTTTTAATCTACCATGAAAACTAAGTGGTGGATGTGTTGAGCTTGACTTAATTAGTTGGGTTGATTCAATTAGTTGTGAGTCAGGAGATGAGCAAAGTGATCCAGAAAATAGACACAAGCGCTGTGATTCTGTTAGGGAGGAATCATGTGCATTACAATTTTAATTAACTATTTCTATTGAGTACCAAAATCCATTAACAGCTTGGCAAGCATGGCAAGTCTGCTTGTTGTGCACTTCTTTCAATAAATCAAAACTACTCCTGGCAACCAGAACGGGCTGAGCTGACTGTTTCTGAACCGCTCCACCATTGTTAAGGCTTTTGTCTCCAACAATCTTACAAATGGAACACACAGATGCTGAAAAGTGAATTTACTGAAGGTGATTAAGATTTTGTCTTAGTAATCAATAGTTTTACTATTCCTCCCTGAGCCGTGGTGGAGGAGTTTGCACGTCCTGATGATCCTAGTGGCTATGTTGTCGGGGGCTTCATGCCCCTGGTAAGGTCACCCATGGCAAACAGGTGTCTAGGGGGGGGGACCAGATGAAGCGCGGCTCAAAACACCCCTATGATGAAGACAAACCATGGACCCAGGATTCCCTTTCCCGGACGTGGGTCACCAGGACCCCCCTTTGGAGCCAGGCCTGGAGGTGGGGCACAGAGGCGAGCGCTTGGTGGCCGGGCCTTTGCTCAGCCCGAAAGGGTGACATGGACCTCCCCTCTCTTGGGCTCACCACCTGCAGGAGGCGTCATAGGGGTCGGTGCAGTGTGAGCTGGGCGGCTGCCAGAGGCGGGGACCCTGGCGGTCTGATCCTCGGCTGCAGAAGCTACTCTAGGGACGTGGAATGTCACCTCTCTGGCGAGGAAGGAGCTGGAGCACAAGTTTGAGCGGTTCCAGCTAGATATAGTTGGACTCACCTCAACGCATGGCTTGGGCTCTGGAACCACTGTCCTTAGGAAGAGGGTCCAGCCCCTCTCCCTTTCTGGAGTTGCTCCCTGTGAGAGACGCCGAGCTGGTATGGGTATGCTCAACGGCAGTTCAGAGTAACCACCCTTTTTGGACTCCTTGGAGGGGTGTTGCAGATCACTCCTTCAGTTCACTTCAGTTCAGTTTATTTGCCATTTGCAGAAAAGAAACCACATTTGAAAACAGTTGCAAAGAACTCAAAGTGCACTGTCAACATTTGACAAAATATACGAAACACAAGCCTAAAAATACAACACATGGTCACATTCTAAAACGCATAATACTAAGAAATATTAAAAACACTATAAATAAATAGCAGTAAAAGTAGTGACTAAAACAGTAAAGTGCATGTCTGAGGTATTCCAAAGTGCATTATTCAAAGTCATGACAGCTTGTGGAAAAAAAAATTTTTTAGTATGACGAGATGTAGTGCATTTAATATCGCAATATCGTTTCCCTGAGGGCAGGAGGTCGAACAGCTCTGTAACAGGGTGGCCAGAGGAATCATTAATGATCTGTAATGGTCTTGTTTAGAGTCTAGATTTGTATATGTCCTCCAGAACTGGTAGGCCACAGCCTCGTTCTGCTGGGGGACTTCAATGCCCACGTGGGCAATGACAGCGAGACCTGGAGGGGCGTGATTGTGAGGAATGGCCCCCCTGATCTAAATCCGAGTGGTGTTTTGTTGTTGGACATCTGTGCTCATCATGGATTGTCCATAACAAACACCTTGTTCAGGCATAAGAGTGTCCACATGTGCACTTGGCACTGTCAAGGTCAGGGACCGGAGCAAAGAGGTAGACCCAAAAGCAGAATACACTGAGAGCGGAGCAGGAAATGAACAATGTTTATTTTCAAAACAGGTATTGGAGGCTCGGTCCTGGGCCGGGGAAAAACTTTCTGAGAGAGAGCAGAAGATTAGAGTGGTCCGGATGATGAAAGGGGATTGTACAAAAGGCCCTAAACGTTCCTTTATTGTTAAGTTCCAGTTTTCCAGTGGAATGGTAGGTGCAGTATTTTGTCCCTGTGCGGACACCGTAGTCATCGCCGCCGAGAATCTGCACAGTGATTATCACGGCATATAGTTGTAAAAGTTGTAAAGAATTAGCCCCGGATGACCGTTATCTACCTAAAGGATCTTTTCCCTTCGTGTGTGCGTTAATGACAAGTAAGATCGCTATTTGTGTGTTAGTTTTGGGAGGGGGAATGCTTGTATCTGTTGTAGTTAATAATGAGGGATGTGGCTAACATTAGCAGCTAAGTGCTACTCTTGCTATCCGCTGCCCAGCAGGCACGTGAAGTTCGGCCCGTTACTGCCTATATATGTTTGCATTCATTGAGCGTAAAAAGAGATCGTTTCCATCTCGGTTGTGCATTCTGCAAGAAAAGACGTTCTATGAAACAGTTATACTGAATATTTGTATCTGTTTATTTACAGGAAAACCACACACACAAACATAAACCTATGCGGAATCCTGTGTGTTCTTATATGCAAATCAAGGCATGCTGTAATGTGGTCTGAGGATGCAATACAGAACAGTTGAACCAACCGTCTGGCCTCATCCTTTTCTTTCCTCACCAATCATCTTCACTTTAACTACTACTCCTCACATCTAGCGTCCAGGCCTCAAGTAGTGTTCTGGCCGACACTCCAGGTTAAGGACGGTGTACATACGTCCAGCACCTTCCAGTCCGCTGTAACCCAGTTATCTCACTAACAGGGATAGTGAAAAAACAAGATCAGTGGCTTACTTGGATCCTATGGGAAGTCCAATGGGGGAGGAGGTAGCTGAGTAATAGTGGAACTGAGTTCTTGTGGAAGACAGGGCGAGCAGGCATGCGCGAACAGCAGGTGGTAGGCTGGCAGAGAAAAAGTCTTAATCCAGAGTTGCTTGTGAGTCTCCAAGGGATGGACATCAAGTGCTGTCGGGTAGAGAAAACAAAGTGAATTTACTAGCAAGGAATCACAAGACAAATCACTAGAGCTGGCCTGATTACCACGCAGTAATCTGGCGAAGCCTGGAGCTCCTGTTTGTCCTTAAGTAGCCAGGTGACGAGCAGGGCAATGAGCTGCAGGTGGTTCAAATCGTAGCTCCAGACTCCGCCCTGAGCCTTCATAGCAACCTGCTAAGCCCCGCCTGGAAAACTTACACACACATTCAGAACCAAAAGATGACAGGCACAAGGACACTCTAGGCTGCAGCTAGATGATCGACTTTGAAGTCGTATAGTTGGACTTGCGGCCGCATGTCCTGGACACTCAGGTGAAGAGAGGGGCGGAGCTGTCAACTGACCACCACCTGGTGGTGGGTTAGCTCAGATGGTGATCCGGCAGGGGCTCAGAGTAGAGTCGCAGCTCCTCTGCATCGAGAGGAGCCAGATGAGGTGCTCGGGCATCTAGTCAGGATGCCTCCTGGACGCCTCCCTGGTGAGGTGTTGTGGACACGTCCCACCGGAAAGAGGCCCCGTCAGATGACCTGATGTTTTTGGCCCAAAACAAAAGTCAGCCAAGCGTGTAAACGTGAGAAATTGATCAGCTCCACCTATTCACCTGCTCGTATCTCACAGCCAATCACATGGTATGTACATGTAGTCATCTAATAGGCAAGTTCAAACTATGTATCATGAAGGGGAAGAAGGAGGATTTAAGTGACTTAAACATGGTCTGAGTATTTCAGAGCAGATGGGCTCCAGCAGCAGAAGACCAGACCGGGTGCCTCCTGTCAGCTAAGAACAGGAAACACTGGACAATAGAAGATGGAGGAACGTTGCTGGTCTGATGAGTCTCCATCTCAGCTCCACATCCAGATGCTGGACTCAGAATCTGCTGGAGACATCATGAAAACATGGATCCATCATGGATCTATGGTAATGTTGGGTGGGTTACTTTGCCCTTTCTTTGGGCCTCTTAGTACCAACGTGGCCTGGTTTAACCATCCTCTCTGAGGAATGTTTCAACACCTTGTTCAATCTATGACACCTACAATTAAAAAGGGGGTCCAACCCAGTAATAGAAGGTGGACCTGATGAAGAGGAAGACCCGGTACTAGAAGGTGGACCTGATGAAGAGGATTACCCAGTACTAGAAGGCAGTCCTGACAAAGAGGATGACCAGGTACTAGAAGGTGGACCTGATGAAGAGGATGACCCAGTACTAGAAGGCGGACCTGGTACTAGAAGGCGGACCTGCTACTATAATGTGGACCTGATGAAGAGGAAAACCCGGTACTAGAAGGTGGTCCTGATGAAGAGGATTACCCAGTACTAGAAGGCAGTCCTGATGAAGAGGATGACCAGGTACTAGAAGGTGGACCTGATGAAGAGGATGACCAGGTACTAGAAGGTGGACCTGATCAAGAGGATGACCCGGTGCTAGAAGGCGGACCTGCTACTAGAAGGCAGACCTGCTACTAGAACGCGGACCTGGTACTAGAAGGGAGACCTGGTACTAGAAGGCATACCTGGTACTAGAAGGCAGACCTGGTAGTAGAAGGCGGACCTGGTACTAGAAGGCGGACCTGCTACTAGAAGGCGGACCTGCTACTAGAAGGCGGACCTGCTACT
>JBAMHW010000006.1:32582187-32594445 GCA_037177495.1 Rhadinocentrus ornatus | reverse complement strand
CTCATCACACTGACTTTATTACAAAGTCAGCCAGACAGAGGCTCTTCTTCCTCCACAGGCTACGGAGGCTCAACATGGACTCAAGGATACTCTGTAACTTTTATTGGTGCACCATTGAAGCTGAGCCATTTTAACCATTGTTAGTACAGAATGGAGTTAAAAGTTAAAAGTGACGAGCAGTAAATAAATATTATTATTAACATGTGCATACTGTGCAAGTAGGCCTGAATTCTGCACATTCCTATAGGGTCATATAGCTTACTATTAATTTAACAGATTTTCTTTTTATGTAAAATATTATTTATAATTACAGTATACATAAAGATTAGATTCTATAATTGAGTCTATTGATTTGATAGTCCATTCTATGCCCATTCTCACCAAAGCTTTTAGGATCAACCAATCACAGCTTTTAAAATGATTACCCCCCTAGCAACAGGGTCAACCACATGTCCTCACTTAGAGAGGAGTTTCTGTCCATTCCTTGTTTTCTGAGAATGGAATCACTCCTAAGCTAAGACTATTTGCTAGGAATTTTTAGTTAGAAGCTCTCTGCAAGGATTATCAGAATTTTTAGGCACATCCGCCCTGGTTTCTCTCTGGAAAAATGCGGTGTTCCACAGAGATCAATGGTGGGGACATTTCAGAGACATGGTGTTTCTGTTCACTTTTATACTGATGACACACAGCTGTATTTACCTGTTAGAGCTTTTCTTTTTTGCTGGTCTCCTGCAAGGACACATATAGTCTGTTGCAAAGATCAGTGTTTAGTTTGACAGGCAACTGATTTGTCAGTCATGTTATAATCAGTCAAGAATTTTTTTTCAAATATTATTCTATTTGTTTTTAATCTCCTTGAGCCTTTATTTCTGCAACAGCCGCTTCACACGTCTCAACTAAAACCTCATTATTGGGCCCCAGTTAGGTCAGCTGTTAGAAATTTTGAGTAGAACCAAGAACAGAGGGCACAATTGTCCTGTTTAGCTTCTTGGTCCCCAATATGCCAAAGAATTGATTTCAAGGTCCTAATATTTACTTTTCAAGCCCATTGTGGTTATTCAGCTTTTTATGTATCTGACATTTTGAGTCCATATGAGGCTACAAGGAGACGGAGATGTGAGACTAGAGATTTGGTTTGTAGACCAGGGGTGACAGAGGAATTGTGGTCACAAAATGTGAATTATCAGTTTTTATATGTTGACCATTTCGGCTGCGATAAAAGTGGATTATATTTTATATTGTTGCAATTTTTTCTTTGATTTTATTTTATCTTCTTCTCTGTGAAGTTGTTTATAAAATCTGTTAGAAAAGTGCCATTATTATTTTATTTTATTATTTATTTTTTTATTTTTTGTTGTCTTTAATAAAAGAGATTAAAAAAAAGAATAAGTGACTGAACTTTGTCTGAATCAATAAAAATTTAGTTAAAGCATCAAGACTGGGCCAAAATTAATTTTTCATAGGGTTTATGACTCATAAAAAGAGCCAGACTCTTGTGGGACCAGATCGATGGCCGTGTGGCTGCATCACCAAACAGCATGTGCACTGCCATCAGTCAGGTTCCAACAAGGCTTTGAATAGATCTTTGTAGTTTTTAGGATGGAAGATACAGAGAGAGTTAAACTTCCTCATTTTACTGCCAGTTTCTGGAAGAACGTTTCTTCAGGCAGGACAGGAGGAAGTCTGCCGCTTTAGAGAAAGCCATAATCTTTATGCAGGACAGTGCTCCATCACATGAACATAAGACATCAAAGGCCTCTGAGGTGTCAGAGTAATGACTTCGCACTCCTGGCTTTAATCCCATCAGGAACTTCTGAGTTCTTCACATGTGGAATTCAAAGTTACTTTATTTATTTTTAAGATTTGGGAGGAAACAGTTGACACATGATACATTCCCCATTTTCAATTAAAAGCAGCAGGTTTAAATAGGTTTTTAAAACGTATACACCTGATAAAAGAAGCTGGTGAAATGCCTTCCTGTAGTCAGTCCTGGTGTGCTTTTACCCTCAGTGTGTTCAGGGCTACAACAAACACCAAACTGGAAGACCATCCAGTAGGAAAAACAACCTCCATGGGACTAACGTGTGAGCTGTGATAGCATGAAAGGATTGCATTACCCAGGATCCCACAGTTTCTGATATACACAACTTTCAAAGAGCTGGACAGAGCGGCAGCTGCCAGGCATCTCTGCAGACATTTAAAACCGTTTTGTCTCATTTCTTCTTCTGAGTTTCAGAGTGTCCTGGGGACATTTTACAGTCGGTAACGGTGCGTTTCTGTACAGAAAAGCTGAGTTCTGTCCATTCTTGCAGCTACAACTGTAGTATGATCACTGCAGAAAGGAGTGTAGACATCCATCTAAGACATCAATTCAAGGACCAAAACTAAAAGTCTGAATCCAGCATAAATAAGAAACCACCTGTAAGATGTAAATTTAACTTCGGGAAGCAGAACTTGTGGTTATCAGGCTGCTCGCTATGGAACCGGGTCCCGGGTGTAGAACTGGAGGATGTAGGTGTGTAGCAGGATCCATTAAGCATAAACTAGAAGTGAACAAAAGACAGACTAAACATAAGAGCTCAGAGACCATCGAAGACAAACCAAATATCTCTGTTCTTCTCAAATTAAATGAGATGATTAAACTAGAAAATGTGTGTTTGTGTGCATACGAGAGGATAATTGTATATGTATTTACATGCTGAATCACAGAACTTAAATTACTGTGCATTGTTAATTAAATACATCTTATTCCTCTCAAACACTACATATAGCTGTGGTGGAGGTGTGTGCGTGATTCCACTGTGACGACAGGGAAATTCTGCTGAGTCACTCAGAAACCGACACAAAGGTAGACTTTGAGTTAAGGCCCCACACACCCCTCAGACAAACAGTAGTTTCACTCAAATCTGTGACTTGCAGAAGGATCTGCTAAACACGCGGATGTCGTATTTGTCATAATAGTCTTTGTGAAGCGTTAACAACATCCTTCAGATCCTGAATGAGGACAAAAGCTGAGAAATAATGAAATAGAAGAGAATGGAGTGAGGAGTGTGAGGACCCTCTGAGACAATGCAAGACCTAATGCAATGATGATTACAGGTGATGAAGGCCAAGAAAATGCATGTTTTTAATTATATAAATTGTGCATGTAAAAGATAAACTGATTGCATTACACGAGTTTTTTTTAGAAAGTTTTCGTAGTTGTGATGTCACAACTTTCTAAGGGTGACTTCTGAAAAGATAAGCAGTGGATCTGTCTTTACTGAGGACATTAGAGCAATTCTGAACAGTTATTTTGTACTTGACTGTTCAAATTATGAAGGCAAGCAGCACAGGGAGCTGGTTTTTAACATCAGCAAACAGCCAGGATTCCTGCGATCGGCCCGTTCGGACTAAAGGCAGACGGACGGAGAGTTTCATACGTCTTCTGTGTCAGTTACGTGCGTAATTTGGTGCGTTTTCAACGGTCTTAGCTATCCGTCGCTTGAGGCAGAAGACGGAGCAACACCACCAGACATCGCGGGGGCAGTGCTGAGCAGAATAGCTGCCACGCAACCAGCGAAAGAAATAAACCAGAGAAGAAGAAGACGGGGACAAATGTAGAAATAAAGACTATATATGTGAGTGTTTAGGGCGTGTTGGGCGGTTGGAAAAAACTTCAAAGTGATGCGTTACCGCTGCCAAACGGTGTCTGAAGCAAGGCCGGCTCTAGGAATGCATGCACGAGGGGGTAAGCAGAAATGTGAAGGGGGCATCATGCTTCAGCCCTTTTTTTTGTTGTTGTTGTTTATAAGTGTTTTTTAATGGGACTGTTAGCGGAGTCCAACTTCCAAGAAATGGATTGCACTCTAACCTAAGACCTGTCCAGCTTGGGTGTCCCACCTGAAACCAAAGCTCTTGCTGGTACAGCTCTTAGGGTCACTGAGGCACACAAACCCCCTGACCACAACAAGGTGACAACCCCTCAGGGGGAAATAGACAATATAAATAATGACTAAATATCCTTCATCAAGGTTTTAAAACCCAACAACATAACAAGTGTCTTATTGGACAGCCATTAGACATTTGAACCTAACAACAATAAACTGAAATATTAAACTCAAGGCAAGGCAGTTTATGTGTACAGCACATTTCAAGTACAGGACAACTCAAAGTGCTTCACATAAAACCAAAGCATTACAGATGTTAAGAAATAGTAAAAGGCAGGAAAACAGCAAGAATCACAATAAAATCATAAATTACAAGATAAAAAGTTACTGTGCAGAATTCATTCATAGAAACATGAAACGTTTTTAACTTGGATGTAAAAATGTCTCCATGTGGTGAAAGTTTCATCTCCACTGGCAGTTTGTTCCACTTGTTTGCAGCATAACAGCTAAATGCTGCTTCTACATGTTTAGTCTGGACCCTGTTCTGGACCCTGATCTGGACCCTGATTTAGACTCTGGTCTGGACCCTGATATGGACTCTGGTCTGAACTCTGGCCTGGACTAGTTGACCAGAACCTTTGGATCCAAGAGCTCCGCTAGGTTTATATTCTCTGAAGATATCACAGATGCATTCTGGGCGTAAACCATTCTGGGATTTGTAAACCATCAGAAGGGTTAAAAATCTATTCTGTGACTGACTGGAAACCAAAACTCCAGAAAGCAGCATTAATGTCCCCAGTGCAGGTTGGATTCAGAAAAATAAGATGCCTCATCTTGAACTGATCCGGTTTCCCCCCTCTGTGAGTAGGGTTTGACTCGCGTACTCTCCTCATGGCTGTCTGCTGTCTCACTGGCAGTGTCGTGCCGCCTTTTCCCCAAACAATCCCCCGTTGACGGAACAAATAGACGCTGTATATACTTCTTCATTTATTGTTAATCATTTATTAAGTATCTCACGACATAAATCGCTACGAGGCATTTAACAGAGCTTCACTCCCTCGCTTCCTTAAAGTTTACTGCTGCAGCTCAGCCAGCCGCCACAGCGAGGGGGAGGAATCTGACACCCAATGATCAGGCTAGTTGTCAACTCATTTGCATACTAAACGCTGATTGGGTGTTCACTGGGAGGAGAGAGAGGACGGCAAACATGCTTTACAGCCGGCACACAGCTCGGTGCGGAGGGGAGAGAAAGTGAGGGGGCAAGGTGTTTGTTTGAGGGGGCGTTGCCTACAGCCGGCCTAGGTCTGAAACTGGTCGGGTCGCAGTAGTGAACTCTGAACTCAGCGCTGCCCACTAGTGAAGTAATTTCCAGCCATAGCAACGCAAAAGACACATGAAGTATGAGGAGGGTGATGCATGACAGCGTTTGAAACAGACGTGGGTATGTACGTATGTAAGGGAGCATAAATGGGCCTTTAGCACTGCATAGCTGGTTTCTGGACAGTTTTACAGCCAATCACTCGAATCCAAGCTGTTCGCTGGTGTTTCTTCATGGGAAACCAGCAAAAACAAATTCCCTGTTCATGTGACAATTTGAATACTCAAATACACAAAACTGTGCGGAATCGCTCCACTTTCCTCGGTACAGAAGACCCACTGCATACTTCAACTGACTGCTTATCTTTCTCACCAGCAGAAGCAGTTTGGAGCATGCATATATCACTAAAAGGGTTTTTTCTCATTTCTGCAGAATCCCATTCATTTCAATGGGAAAAGAGTTTAGCAATTTCTGTAAAAACCTGAAAACGTTTGTACAGCAAAAGTCCCAGAACACTTACTACAATTTTTAATCAGATTAATCCCAGTTTGGGAGTTTTTATACGCCTGAAATCTGCCCGTTTTTAGGGAACGAGCCGATGCTTCAAATATTTACTGTTCACTCACCTTCTCTTGGGTAAACGTAGATGTCCAATGGTCAGTAAATGCAGCATGTATGCTGTTCTAAAACATCTCCAACACGGTCTAGATCAGAATTCAAAGTTAATAAAACTTATTTTTTTGTGAATTATAAAAGGAAAAAAGCAGCAGATGTGACGACCGAAGTTAAACATTGATGAAGAAACTCTGATGAAACTGATGATCTGGATAAAAACAGCTTTTTCTTTTCTCATTGAAGTGCAGCAGAGATAAAAGTCCTACAGCAGCATCACCCAAAGTAAACACCTGCTGATAAAATACATCATTGGCAAGTCTTGCTTCAATTTTTTACATTAAATGATCACTTTAGTTTTAATAATCAGCTCCGTCCATAGAGCCACCTGGCTGATCCTTCCATCGCACCTCCCCATGTCCCGCCACCATAACAGAGAAATGATGGAGGTATGGGCTTGTCACGCCGTGCATGAATTAATTGCGTTACAAATTTTACATAAAATAATTTACGCCGTTAGCGTGTTATTTCTGACAGCCCTAGTTTTGATATAACCTCTGTGCTGTTTGAGTCAATGCTCTGAGATGAGTTAACACCAAAAATAGAGACAGGAATGGGAGATCAATGCAAAATAAATGCAAACAAATAGTATTTGTGTCTTAATGTCTACGATCAGACTTCAGCAGGCGACCCAGCCGGCATCTTCTGTGAAATGAGCTATTCCTTTAGGACTTGTAGCTGTTAGCTAGCCCCACCTGTGGCTCTGTGCTGATCATCTCTGATGGATCATCCATGTGACTGAAGCCCTTCCCACAACCAACACGCTGTTACCAAACAATCAGATCTCGCCCACTTCTGAGAAACCCAGCAGGACCTCGGCAGTATCGCCGCTTAGTGATACATCTACTAATCTCAATCTTCCCCCACAACGAGTCAGAGAACCAAACAAAGGCAGCAGCATGCAGAAAAGCTGGGGCTGCTCAGCTATGAATTTCAGTCAGCAGCTCCTGGTGGGCTTCTCCTGCATTGGGGCTTGGTTTGAAATCTGGCTGGCTGAAGGCAGGTGGCTGGAGGGGGAGATGTGACGGATGGAGGAGGCAGAGTGTGGGGACGTGTCTCTGCAGGTGCTGATGGTGGGGGTTGTGTTCTCAGACTGTGATCTTCATTTTAGGAGTTAATAGCAGAGCGTGATTGGCACTGTGCTCTGAGGTTTCACTGTGCACCTCCCACTTATACAGAACATGTGCAAAGTCACAACAAAGAAATGAAGTGGATGACACCATGACAACGCTGACTCGTAGTGGATCCATCACAGAAGCTGACGTCTTCGCTGAAATGTGTAAAGGTTCAGCTTCTTCTGAAAAGATCATGCGTGCAGAAATGACTCCTGTATTAAAGATACTGTCCAATCCTAATGCAAAGCAAACGTGCTTCAAATGTTCAACAGCATGGTGGGTTTACTGTGTATAAAGTGTCTTATCAAGGATAAACTGAGGTAACGGAGCCTGGAACTCACACAGACTCACCAACACTGGACAATAGAAGATGGAGAAACGTTGCTGGTCTGATGAGTCTCCATTCAGCTCCACATTCAGATGCTGGACTCAGAATCTGCTGGAGACATCATGAAAACATGGATCCTGAACAGGAGATTCTCATCATGGATGCAGCAACTGTGTGATGCTGTCATGTCAACATGGAGCAAAACCTCTGAGGAAGGTTTCCACCTCCTGCTTCCAGCTATCACACCAAGAATGAAGGCAGATCTGGAGGAAAAAGCAAGGTGGAGCTGATGAAGTGGGCGGTGGGTGCGCGGTTCCCCTCTTTCTTCAGATTTATAATTCTGGATGGGTTTTTTGTGAGAAATACTGAACTTTAACAAAGTTTCTGTCCTTTCCAGAATAATCTTGTCTAGTATAGGACCTGCGAGCCTAAAAACAAACTAAGGTTTCATATTTACATTAATCTATTTCAGACATGTAATGTTTTTAAAGGAGTAAATTCCTCCCTGCTCGGCGACAAGCTTGGACAGAGTTAAAGTTGTGAACTCCACGGCAAACGTAATGCGCATCTGAAACAGAGCATCCTCCTACGGCTGCTCACGCATGGCTGAGCATTGCAACGTGGGTTTGCGGCGCAGAGTGGAGCCTGCTGCTTGTGTAAGAGTGGAGGAGGACAAGGTGGAGAGCTGCATCAACACCATCCTAATCTGAGTCTGAAAGATAGATGCAGCATTTTCTAGCCGTTTCCTGCATGAGCCAACCAAGTGATGAGCGCTGATATCAGTGCTGGCATGTTGTGTTGTTTCCCAGCAGAGTAATTACTGCAACTCCACAGCAGCAGAGGAGGAGGAGGGTGGGGGTGGCTGATCATTCTTCTGCTAACTCCGGGCTGTAATGGCTTCTCCTGGTGGAGCAGGTGTGCAGCGGGCGAGCTGCTGTTGATGTGTGATTTGTTGGCCCTGCTCTGAAAAGGCTTCTGCTACAGATTGTTATCTGAAGGGTTTGCAAGGTGCAGCTGAAGAGGAGAAGATCTTCCTGGTCCATGGAAATCTGGCAGCGTTTGGGAAGTTTGGATGTAATTTATGTGCTGTGGGAGAATTATTCTCCTGTAAGACTAATTCTTTTACTAATGGAAAAGATATGTGTACAATATACCACATTATATTTCACATACTGAAAAATACGACACAGATGGACAAAATGTTTACATGAAAAATCTAATGTGAGCTTTGAATGAACATAAAACTGTATTTTACTATAAAACACAGAGTGATCATGTACATTACTTCATGTATTTAAGCAGTGTTGCAATCACAGAAAACTTTTGGTTTGAAGGAGACTTGTTTGCTCATTTCTTATCATTTTTCTGGCTTTCGAGCATAGCTGAGCTTGACATTTGCATCCGGTTTTATGTCATTTGTTTTTTACTGATTGTTATTTTTTACTGTTTTATGTTGTACGTTTATCGTTCAGCACTTCGGGAAGCTGGGCTTCCAGTGTGCTTTATAAATAAAAGTGAATTTCAACTTCTAAATTTACCTCAGCATGAACTAAAGGGCAAGTTGATTTGAGTCCTGTTTCCACCAAAACTGGCCCAGCTCTGGACCAGTGACGTGAGAGGCGGGTGAGGTCTTGCACAATAATTAAAAAAAACAAAACAACTAATAATTGTAACATCATATAACTTCTGTTACAAATGTATTTTCTGTATGACTCCAGTCATTTTTAACATTACCTTAAGTGAAATCGCTGAATTCGCTCAGTTCCCCATCAAACCCGGGACAGAAACCCAGATGAGGCAGCGGCAAGTCGAGCCTCTGAATGATGGATCCCAGACACGCTGGGTTGTGTGGCGCGTGCATGTTTCTGTTTCTCAGCATGTCGCCAACATAAAGTTTTCAGAAAGATTCATTATAAGCCACGACTTTCTACAGTCTGTGTAATGTTTTAATGTAAGTCTGTGACAATTATTCTCACTGATCAGACAATAAACTGCAGAAAAAGAAATAAAGTAAGGCCGACAGTACTCTGCTGCACCATGAGGGGGCGCAGGTGAGCTGGCGGGTGTTTGTTGCTGCCGTGCTAAATTGTTAGCTAAAGCCAGCAGGTCATGTGGTGCAGTGGTTCTGCATCATCCGACTGCACCAAGCGGCAACCTCCGTCAGTAAAATGTGAAGCCTATGCGGAAGTGCAAAAAACTGCTGTTCCCCCCTCATCCACTAGGGGCTGGCTCCAAAACAGAGCAAGTCCCCATAGACTCCCATGTTAAAAAGCATAATACATGTCCCATGTTTAAAGCATGGTACAAAAAACATTTTAGGATTAATAGGTCAAGTTTACCTTCATTACAACTGTGAGGGGGGTGAATTTTATTCTAACTCATCCGTTTGGATGTTATTTAATCTTGAAATTCGACATAATCAGGGGCGTATCCTTTTGATTGACATGTATCCAATGTTCGCGGCAAGAAGGGAGAGTGTAGCACAACTGCTTTTTTTTTCTAACAGTGCGCCTTAGCTTTAGCCTGCCTAACTTTGTTAGCCGGTTAGCTCACGTTAGATCTGAGTTAGCTCTTAGCTACAGGCAGCTCGGAGTGTGATAGACGTCAATCATCCACCACCACGCTCGCAGCCCCCCTCTCAGCTCCGCCACTTTGCCTGTTTTTGTTTTTTCCGGGATCAACGGCAGGTGTGACGCTGCCAAGATGGCGATGGTAGGAACGTCCAACGAGCTTCACTTTTGCTGGTCAGAAACCTACAGGTGATGTCACAGAGGCTTCGTCCATCTATTATATGCAGTCTATGGACTGCACAGATGTTTTTAGACATTTAGATTTGTAAACTAAAATGAAAAGACAGGTTATAAACATACAGGTTGAATAAGACAGATCAATAAAGACTTTCTTCTTTAGCCATTATCTTCTTAGAGCTCTTTTTGTGTAGCAGGATAAACGATAAAAAAGGATGTCAGTTTTCTTTTTTTTTTTTAAATATTGATGAGAATAAAAAAGTATTTAAAAACTAAAATTTGACCTCTAATGAATTGTTCAACTTTTTTTTTTTATCCTCTTGATGAACAACCTGTAAAATCAATTAAATCACCAGAATCTCAATTCTGAGGATCATAACTGAATTTGTGTTCACATCTCTGTACTTTAATTTGGTTACAATGAGTATGGATTGTTTAGAACACATGAAGGGAGCAAATGTGCTCTAATCATTGTCTCCTCTTGCTATAAAATAAGTTATTTCTTGGCCAAATATGTTCCTGTGTGTGTGTTTGTGTTGAAATGATGACGAGATATTAAACATTTCCATAGGACAATTTGCTGCCAGCCAACAGATGTTGAGTTCTTTTAATTGCAAACCGGACTCTAAAGAAGTCAGACTGGACTTTGCTGCTCTGGACAGTAGACATATTTATGGATTTTATTTGGGCAAAAACTGAGGGAGATGCCAAAATATCCAAGCCATCCTACGATTTTTGGGACCCGTTTCTCAGCTGGATGTAAACTGGCACAGCGTAGCTGACACTGGAGACATGGGCTCTCACACTTAGGCATAGGGTTACGAACATAATCCCAAACAGACCAGTCACAAGGGAGTACTTCCATGTAACCGTGCAGCGTAGCAGGGGTGTATATCAGGTCTGGAAGAGCTGCACATCAAGCCTCCCCAGGGGGATAAACAAAAAAAAGAAAAAACTGTGTCCTCTACTGGATGATCCCGCCAATGCCACCAATTGTCAGGGACCAAGCAGTCAGCAATGAGGACACAGAGTGTAATTTCAAACAAACTGAGTATTTTCATGATGCGAAATAATCAAAAAAATCCAAAAGAATGAATAAATTTGCCGGCTAATAAAAGAGGTTGACTAATTTTAACCATACTCAAATGTGTAACTCAACAAAATCATACTTAACTGAGGGAAAACTGACCTAAACACAACGAAACAATGAGGGTAACTTATAGTGATTTGGCCAAACCAAAATAACACACACAGGGGAAAGCAAAATGGCCGACAACAACTAAACAAAAGCTCCAAACTAACTATACTTGAACCCCCCGCATGGTCCAGGAGCACATGGTGAAGCCTGACGAACCGGCACCCAGATTTAAGGCTCCTTAGCCCTTTGCCACACCTTTGAGCAATCAGGAAAGACAGCTTGGTCCCACCATGGTAACTCAAACAAAAGAAAAACGTGTTAAAGCTAGGGATGGTGAAACCGAGGCCTCATGAATCATCGAGCCAACTTTGAACCAAATGCATGAAAATGCCTGCTGTTCTGAACCATTTGACCAGGTCCAAGAGCTCCATCTGCTCGCTGTGGGCGTCTGATGCATCAGAAGGACAGCGTTGACACTTCACATCTGTTATTCCCATCTTGTAATAAGTGTTCAATAAACGATACTTATTCTACAACTTTGTGATGTGTCTTTAGTCTTTAGTCTGCTCCTCTTGTGGCACACTACCTCTCCAGCTTTGGAGAAGACCCGGCACAGAAGGCACAGATGTGGCTGGCATGTGCAAATACTGTTTTGCCAGTCTGAATAGGCCGGGGTCCACAGATTTGCGTGTCCTCCAGCGGGTCTTCTCTGGAGAGGTAGGGTTCAGCTAGATAACGTTAGACCTCCACTGTGGCATTTGCTGTTGCACTCTGAGTGCTCTGCATCAGAATGCACGTAAACAAGAAATGAATAGGTGATAATAAACCTATTTCAGGAGGAAATTGTCTCCGGGTGTTTGGAGCGCAAACGCAGCAGCATCGCCGAAGTGATGTACGTGATCTCCTGAGCACATATCAAACACTTTTTTGGGTGAAGCGTGTTCCCATATGTAAGAACGTACACGCTTGGGTGGCACTGGCTCTCCCTCCATCACCCTTCCTCTCTGTCTCACTCACACACCTTTCACTCAGACACAGTCTACACACAATCTCTTTCAGCCTTTCAAACAC
>JBAMHW010000006.1:32561889-32574691 GCA_037177495.1 Rhadinocentrus ornatus | reverse complement strand
AGCCGAGGCTCGAACCAGCGACCTTCTTGCTGTGAGGCTGCGGTGCTAACCACCACACCACCGTGCAGCCCTAAAATCTAGATATTATTTATAGAAAAAGATCAGACTTGGAAAGAAGAATCTGAATCTACTAACCTTTTTACGCCACACCAGCTCTGTAGGATGAAACAAAGCCTGTTTTCTACGGCTACAAGTTAAATTGGAATTAAAAAGGTAAACACGTGCTGTAGACACGGAACGGAGCCTTAGACAAACCACAACACCTGCACTACTGAAACACATTTTATCATCTATGGAGAAAGGAAGAAGCAAGAGGAAGAATTTTCATCTTATTTAGTGGAAAATGCTGAAAACAGAATCACTCAACTCGCTGTGTGTACTATTTGTTGGAACGGCTGCTCCTGGCCTGCCATGGGGGTGCTCCGGGGGAACGGGGTGCCTACTGCCACCAGCTCACCTTCTGGAGGGAAGTTTGCTTCCCTCTGGACTTACATCCCTGGAACCCTCACCTTCCCCGCTCTCTCACACACAGGTGACGGAATGATGAAGAACAACACAGACAACATGGACAACACAGAAGCTCAAGCCGTCCATCCGTGGTGGGATGACATTCCTGTGGTAGAATGACGTTCCCATGATGGAAAGACTTTCCAGTGGTGGAAAGACGTTCCCATAATAGAATGACATATCCATGATGGAGTGACGTTCCTGTGATGGAATGACATTTCTATGATGGAAAAACATTCCTGTCATGGAAAGACGTTTCCGTAGTGGAATGACGTTCCCGTAATAAGGATTGCTTATTGGACTCTGTTGCACCGATACAGGAGAAAATGGACGCGTTTGTGACGAGGCGGGTTGAGGACATCGCTGGAAACTTGTAGCTTCAGCTGAAGAACAGAGCTGCAGACTTTGACTGTTGTTCTCAGGCTTTGGACGAGAGCTGCAATGTGCGTGAAACCGCCAGCTTCTCATCTTCTTACGTGGAAGAACTGCAGGCTTTCCAGTCACAGAGGAGCTGGCAGCCATGCAGTCAATGAAAGGGACAACCACTGGTCCGGACTTATTCACAGAGGTAAATGCATGTTTGGACATGTTAGAACTAAAATGGGACAATCTGGCAGGTGTGACAACAGATGGTGTCCACATCTGACTGGAAAAATGTTCTTTTAAAGAGATTCCAGATAAAGTGACAGAAATGAACCCTGTGCAGAAATGGACATGTTTGCATTGTGTTATACATCAGGAAGTGTTGCGTAAGACGGTGTTTAAGATGAACCGCGGATCATTCTCACTGAAAAGGCAAAACGAGGAGGAAAACATTACAAGTCGTTGTATTGTTGCATTTGTTTTTCATTGTCTGTGAATGATTGTTGTTTTCTTCTTTGACCTATAAACCACACGTCCACAAAGCCTAATATAAATATTTACAGCATAGTTTATTCTTCCACCAGCTGTTCACAATATATCATTCAGTGAATTTTACAAGGGAAGAAAGTTGAGCAGAATTAAGTTTAAGTTGTCGGTTTGGCCCTCTGCCCACCCCTGATCTAGACGGCGATCCGGATCACCCCCAAAATATAATCACTTGTTTCGCTTTCAATTTCTGAGATTAACTAAATATTTAATCAAAATCCGTCCAAAAGTTTTATGTTTATGTTGCGGACAAACAAACCAATGCTGCTGGATGCGTGACCTCCGCTTGGAAATAAATGCTTGGCATATCACGTCAGCATGGTCGGTGACAGTCCTTCAGGAGACTGAAACCCGTCCGACAACACCAAACGTTTCACTGGAAACATCTGCATCAGCTGGAGGAACTGTTGTTGTTATTTGCACCCAGCGTCAATAAAGCAGGAGGAAAACAGGACTTTTAAAATAAAGGCAGCCAAGCATTGAAAGCTTCCAAAGCCATCATAAAACTGTTCAATAGAATTGATGACATGCCAGCAAAAACAGTGGGATGTAATGCATTTTAAACAGATGCAATCATCTTGGATTGGACACTTTGTCATCAATGTGGAATCTGGTCATTTCTGGCAGCTCAACTAAAAAAACAACAATCAATATGTAAGAGTGTAATAACACACAAAGAAAATAAGCTGAGCTGTACTCACAAACTCTGTCGCAGCTCTGCTGTATCTCTAGAGGTGCCCAGAGACTGAAGAGTTTTCTCTAAGGTGACAACTGGAGAAACAGACGATGCAAAGATCAGAAAATAACCTGCGCTTACAATCACGCTTATACACTTACAGATGTCAGTGTAAACACAGAGGTGAGCTTCCTATTTACTCCATCACTACGCTTACACTTAAATCTAATGTTCTAAAAGCTCAAACTGCAATTCAGAGCTACTTTAAATGATTTGTTAGGTAGAAATCTCATGTCATACAACTTTAAACACTCATATTTCAATTTTAAATGGAGTACCAATAACAAATGCTCAGATTAACAGCTAGTAATGGAAACTATCAAAACCATAAAGTGAAGCTACACACCAAACCTTTACAGACAAACTACATGTGCAAAACCATGTGCAGCATAGGAATACATGCGGCTTTGCACATATTCACATTTTTTACATGTTAAAAGAACACATCGTTTACACATGGGAAATATGGTTTCAGTGTAATGAAATGTGAAATCTATGTAGTCACATGTGAAACTCATGTATATTTCCATGTGAAACACAAGGAAATATACATGTGAAAGTCATGTATATTTCCATGTGAAACACAAGGAAATTTTCACTGGAAACCTATGGGACCATATGCAGTTTTTCCTCTGTGGTCTCATGTTTTGTTTTGTTTATATAAAATAACGTCAAATATGTGGATGGCATGTGAAATGATGTATATGGGAAATGTGCTTTTAAAACATTTTACAATAATAACATGTTAAACTCATGCAAATTATCATGCAAAACAAAAGGAAATATTCACATAATACCAAAGGTGTTGCACATGTAGTCACATTTTTTGACAAACTGAAATAGCATGTGAAATATGTGGATCACAAAAAAAGTGAACCTTTCCATGTAAAACACAAGGAAATATTCCTGTGAAACCTATGGAATCATGTAGTTTTGCACACGTGGTAATCTGTTTTAATATTACCAACTGAAATAATGTAAATATGTGGAAAACATGTTAAAACCCTTTTTTGTACAAAGGGAACATGTGGATTTTGAACATATTCAAAGCATGTGAAACCCATGCACAATTCCATGTGAAAGACATGTCAACATGTGATATCTGTGAAATCACACGTGGGTTCTCTTTTACATATTAAAATATCAGGTATGTGGAACACATGTAACGTGTTATAACACATGGAACACATGTTATAACATGTAAGTCTGCACCATGTGGAACATGTTATGACCTGTAGTTAAATTTTTTCCACATGTGCGCTACATCTGTGGAACTTGTCTTCCATTATGTGAAATTCTGGGAGATATTTGACTATTATCCCAAATTCAACTCAATTACCATCAGATTTAACGATACTAATAACTTTAAACCCAGAGTTTTGACAAATGTAAACCTCTAAATGCTGACGCAGATTTTTTTAAACAAGTTTAATTTTTCCTGTCATATTTTTGCTACTTCCAATGTTTAATCCACCCTCTTGATCCTATGTTACTCCACGTCTTTCAATTCCAAATCAGAAATGATCATACCTGCTCTACTATTACCCCTGGACCCATTTCCTCCTCAGACTTAAGTAAACCTAGTAAAAGCAACCACACACATGTTGAGTTTATGTCATTTTACCGTTGGCGTTGATCTGGAAGATATTGGAGGAAGTCTCCTGGAATACATCCTGTAGTTCTGCAGGGCTGACCTGTGTGGCTTTGGAGAAAGCACAGTAGAAACATCACTGCAGCCAGAAGTTA
This sequence comes from Rhadinocentrus ornatus, assembly GCA_037177495.1. Classification (NCBI taxonomy): domain Eukaryota; kingdom Metazoa; phylum Chordata; class Actinopteri; order Atheriniformes; family Melanotaeniidae; genus Rhadinocentrus; species Rhadinocentrus ornatus. Next base: position 32,570,793 of record JBAMHW010000006.1, on the reverse strand, counting down.
GCGTTACAGCATCTACAGCAAAAACATAAAAACTACAACAGCACCCACATCTCTACAGGGCTCCCTCCCCTTTACAAGTTTTTTCTAATGCTATGTTAGTGTAATGGTTATAAAATGGTTGCTAAGCTATAAAGCCAAAGAATATAATTTTGTAATACTATTTGGTAAAAAGGTTGCTTGCTTTCGACCATCATAGTGTCAAAAAGGGAGAAAAGAAGACAATTCTGTGATAATAGGACGTTGTATAATAAATACACTGTGAATTACAGATCGAGTGATCTATGATCGACTTCTCTTGTCTTTAAGTCGTAAGGCTATGAAAAGATGCATTTAAAATGCCAATAAATGAATGTCATTTAGTTAATCCTGATTAAACATTAATTTTAATTAAGTATTTTCCTCAAAGTTTTGTGTTTGGAGAGTTTCACCTGCTGATTGTGTCTCGATTAATTATGCCTGAGTGAGCGTAGGGGAAACATGTTGCTCCTGCTCGTCCTTTACCACACTGGATGTGGCAGCAGTAACACTGTGTCTTATGTTTGTTCTGCATTACTTCCCTCTCAGGGGTGTAACAGTAGCCCATTAAAAGCAGCCACATGCTAACTTAACTAGGGATTTTTGTCTCTTTTTAATAATGATAACAATAATAATAATTAGATTTATATAGCATGTTTTTATTCACCCAAAGCACTTTACACTGACTCATACTTGGTGGTGGTAAGCTACATTTGGAGCAGGCAGACGGCAATCATGTATTTGAACACCATGTTTACAGTATTTTAACCGGATTTGGTTTCTGTTTCGTGAATCTACGAAGCTTGACTCCCTCCCTCCCCTGGGAGACCCAGGACGACCTCCTCAGCATTGACCAGCCAACTAGAGACATTTATCTGACATTTATCCGAACTGGTGAAAGTTTTTCTTAACTGATGATTGGAGGATCCAGAAGTGCTGACTAAACAAACGCCAGACCACATAATCAATAAGCTTCACAAAGTAAAGAAGTTTAAAAAGTAAAAATAAAGTGGAGCTGGACGTGGTGTTGCATGTGCATCTTTCCAGCTGCAAGACAGCCACCACAGCAGCTACAACTGAAGTTATGTTGCATGGCAATCATTTATCTAATCATTTATCTAAGCTTGTGTTAACATCTTATTTACAGACCCACTTCAATGCTTATTTGGAACTATTTAAAATGTTCTCAGTGGCCTTTAAATTGGGATTTTATAGTTTTTGGCAAAAGTCACAAAACCTGTGCCCTTTTCCAGGACTCTGCTTATATAGAGAACCAGCAGCTCTTTAGCAATTCGCTAATCAGTGAGTTGTGGGCGGAGTCAGCGCTGCTCAGTGCCCCGCACGCCCCCTCCACCTCCTCCTCCTGTCGCTATGTGCCGGCCCTGCATGCTAGCAGACCTACCGATCATTAGCAGTGCAATAAAAAGGCATGTACCGTAGGAGCTCTGCTGACCCATGTCTTCCTTGAAGTGTTGACTGCAAACCATCGTGTGGTTTGTAATATTGTGATGACTGAGTCATCAATTGCTCTCTCACAGTAAAGTTTTTCGGTGAATAAATAAAAGCTAACATGATTAGCAACTCGCTACTGCACATACGTGTTGATCCACCATCTCTTCGGCCACAGAGTCAGAACAAGCGGAGAGGGCAGGGACGGGAGCTTGTGACCTCACCTTGTGGGGTTATGACGTGTAAATACAGGTCTGTATGAGCTCGCCTTTTTCTGTCCGCCAATAGTTCACAATCTTTTAAATGCATAAACACTCCGAAAAGCCATTTGGATCACATTTTTTACAAGATATGTCCTCTAAGGTCAGATAAATGCCACATGGACATGTGGACAACATGAAAAACCAGATTTTCACCGGAGTGGGTCTTTAATTTACTTGGTTGTTTGAATATATTGTTTATTTTGTAGCTTTTACTTGAGCCTGATGACTTCACATGAACCTTTCGGACCATGTTTACTTCCTTGTAGTAAAGTCCACTATCTTTGGTTCTGGGATAACAGGTGTGAGCGCATGCTGGTTAACCAGAAAGCACAGAGGTTCTGGGATTTGAGGATGGAGCCGGTGCCAGAACCAGAACACGAGCCGTGTCTGCATGAAAGCACTGTCTGGGATGTGCAGCTAAGGAAAAGAGGCCGGTCTGTTTGTTAAGCTGAGGAAGCACAGGTTGCCCACTGTGTTACCATCAACACATCTAGCAAACATCTGCTTGCGAGCCAATAAATCTGCTGCTAAAATCCAGGCTCATGCAGACCGGGATCTACAAGCACATCACTGAACCACTTAATCTATGTGTATATAATCACCAGACTAAAGAACATAATGTGTTCTTTCATAAATGAAATGTTCTGCTGTCTGTTATCCGAGTTTAAATTTAGGCTACAGTTTTCTTTGCTTGTTTTTCTTTTTTTTTCTTGATTGTTTTCTATTTCTAATCGTTGCTTGGACATTGGTTAAATATTGAGTTATTAAACTGGAATTTGTCCTCTTATAAATTCAAAGTACACTTGATAAGTGGGGTCTGCCCACAGCAATCAACTGCCTGGTCTTGTGACTGTTATTAACAGAAAAATCCAGAACTGTAAAAACAGAACAGCCTGGAGACGGCGAGAACACAGACTTTATATCATTCCTTGCTCCCCGGTCAGCTCGCTCTCTGATTGGCTACATTCCACATCACCATCCACAGTCACAACTTAGGAGTCGTCGACTTTCCCCCCATGTGAAGAAGTTTAATACTTCCGATTGTTGGCCACGCCCCGCTTCAAAGCTCATCATCGGGTCGATTTCGCTTTTAACCTCAGACCACAAGATAATCTTATAAGACTTAAAATAATCGGGCGTTTGCCGTTCTTCGGGACAAAAACAGCTGATGATTTTTATGTGTGTTCCCAGCTTTAGTTAGCTATTCACAACTCTGCAATGAGAGAGTCCAGAAGACTTTCCATTCCTCCCCAGTCAGCTGGATTCTCTCCGAGCCCTCACACATCCAGCCTGGCGCTGCACGTTTAGTGTGTTGCATCGGAGCAGCTCTGGTTGGAGGGATAAAGCTTCATATGGTCTCTGCTTTCTGGTCCAGTTTAGCCTCTTCCACACCATCTGCAATGCTGGAACTGTCATATATGGGAACAACAAACTTCTCCAGAATCTTCATGGCATCATCCTGAGTGGTGGGTGCCGGCTCAGTGTGGAAATTACTGGAGTTGCCTCCGGGAAAATGTCCCATGTGATCACGTCACAACCTGTAATAGCTTCACTGGAAGAACAAATCGCTGATTGAATTGCATTAGAAACCATGCAAAATGCACCAGTAGCACCCATATTCTCCAAAAGTGGCCAATGAATGGCAGCCATCTTGGATTTGTGCATGTGTAACACAGGTGGTTTGGGCCGGATCATAGCAGAGAACGGGACCACGAGAGACCTCTAGTAGACCAAGCTAACTAAGCCTCGTGCTCCTGGGGGAAGCCTCTCTTTCTCAGTGTGGCTTGGAATTTTTTTCTGCTGCCAGAGATCCATAAATGCAGCGACAGCGGGGTCGGCTCCCTGTAGTAGCCTCAGGTCCTCAGCACTATGGAACGGAAGAACGGTGATGGACCCCTGGACTGCATCCTCCGGTGCCCTCCCAGACCTGGCACCAATGGCTGCTGGAATGGCAGTACCCGACAGGTGGCGCTCCAGTTGGGTCCTGTCCTCACTGATCCCCTGCCTGGAGAGTGCATCCACATTTCTGTTCACCTGGACTGGGCGGTATTTGATGGTATAATCGAATACAAATAGTTCAGCCACCCAAAGCTGCTCTGTAGCGCCCAGCTTAGCATTGTCCAAATAGCTCAGCGGATTGTTGTCAGTCCCCACGATGGCCCCAAAAATACTCTCTGAACTTTATGGCCCATTTCATGGCCAACATCTCCAGCTTCATGCAGCTGTAGTTCTTCTCGGTGACATGCAGACTTTGGCTGGCATATGCGATGGGTCTCAACTTGCCCCACTGCTCCTGGGAAAGTACCCCTCCTAATCCACAGTGGCTGGCATCAACCTCAAACACAAAAGGCAGGGAAAAGTCAGCAAAGGCAAGTGTAGTGGCACTTACTAGTCGAGCCGTGAGTTCCCTGAAGCTCCGCTAGCAGTCTTCGGTCCACGCCTCCCTCAAATGGGGGCCCTCGTCACCGCTGTTTCTTTGAACTCGCAAGCTTAGCCACCAAACGATAAAGGGGAGGAGCCAACTTGGAGAATCATTCCACAAATCTCCTGTAATAACTGGCGAAACCCAGAAACGACCTCAACTCTGACACATTGATGGGATGGGGCCAGTTAGAGACAGCAGATATTTTGATCGGGTCCATTGACACTCCATCGGACAAGATCGCATGGTCCAGGTGCTGTCCCTGTCTTTTAAAGAAGTCACATTTTTCGAGCTTAACCTTCAGTCCTTTCCGTTGCAATCTGCTCAATACAGTCTCTAACCGCAACAGGTGTTCATCAACACTGCGGGAGAAAACCACAATGTCATCCAAGTATAACAAGAGGCACTGACCATGCTGTGCCCTAAACATCCTCTCCATCAGGCGCTGAAATGTGCCAGGGGCATTACACAACCCGAATGGCATGTGGTTGTACTCAAAAAGGCCAAACGGTGTACAGAGGCGGTCTTCGGTCGATCACTCTCTTCTAATTGATATTGCTTATATCCAAAGGCAAGATCCGTGGTTGTAAACCACCGGGCCCCTGATAGAGAGTCCAAGGTCTCCTCAATCCGAGGCAGCGGGAAGGCATCTTTCCGGGTCTTTTTATTCAACTGCCTGTAGTCAATACAGAGCCGCAGACTTCCATCCTTCTTCCAAACCAGGACAATTACCTGAGATGCCAACAGCTGGTTTATGTGAGACCTAACTGCTTCATATTCGCACAGAGGGATACGCCGATACCGCTGTCACACTGGAACGTCGTCTAGCAATGGGATGCTATGCATGATCAAATTTGTGCAGCCAAGATCACCATCGAACGCAGAAAATACTGACTCATATTTACACAGCAATGCTCTCACATCATGCTGTTCGGCTACAGCAAGCATGGAGAGACAATATTTTTTCCCTAATGTGACCAGACTTGGCAGTGTGGGTCCTAACCGTTGCAACCACCTGCTCCTGTACACAAGGTACTTCCTGCACTTCCGCGGGCCAGTTAGAAATCACAACAGGGGACAGAACCCCAAGGGGGCAACGCAGCTTAAGTGTGACGTCTGACACCCCAAGATTTACTACAGGGACATATGCCGTACCCCTGTTAATCCGCACCAAAGATGAAGGCACAAACAACTCTCCCAGTAAGCCAAAGGCTATGTCTAAGATCTCAACTAATGCAGCACCGGCAGATGCTAACGCAGCACAACAGGTAGCAGTTATAAACTTTGTGGTACCCGCCGGGACCACCACAGGCTTCCTACCACGAAGCTTTGCAATACTAGCCCGCATGGTAAGGTTCTGAACCTCTGCTTGTCAACACAACTGAAAAGCGGATAGCCACGAAGTAAAAGCCCCTGAGACAGAAGGAAGTTCAAACAACCCAGGGCCATGTTGGTCAAACAACTGTTGGTAATACGCCTTTAACAATCAACAATCAAAATCCCCCTCCTTGGTATTACCACCCCACACAACTCAACGTCAGGCTCAAGGTAACCCAGGTAAGGGATACTCGACCCATTGGCTGCCCTTTACTCTAAACAATGACACGCCTTTAGTTTATCTGAAAAATGTTCTCTAAACAAACTCTCAGAAATGGTAGAAACCATAGAACCGGTATCAAGAACACACCTAACAGGCACTCCAGATAACTTAACAGTGACCTGGGGGCAAGGCGCAATTAAACTCTCTCACTTCCTCATCTATATTTGGACCCAATGAGCCTGGGCCAACCCCTCCTAGCGTCTGGCTCCTGACACTAGGAGGGCTTAGTTTTCCGACAGCGGAGGGCTAATACCCGCTTGCAATGGGGCGCCACTGGGACGTGTGGACCTATATTGGGCAGGGCAATGACGGGCAATATGGCCGGGTTGCTGTACGTTGCTTCACCCACACGTCAGCACGAATACCCCCTTGGCACAGCCTTCACCAGTCAGGCTGGGGGAAATTCCACGACTCAAAACGGTGAATTCCAACGGCTCAGCTCCACCATTAAACCCACTGCCATCAGCTCATGCCAACACACTGTCACACAGCTAGCACGCTGAATACCCAGAGACAACTGTATAGCAACCACACCTGTTTATACTCCTCTTAATCAACCGGAGCGGCGGAAGCGGAAGTGAAAAACGTCTCACGGTGCCTTCATGGTTGCGTAGATTATACGAAATCTCAGCTTACCCTACCATAAGATAACCTTATCCAGCCCTGCAAAACCACCTGGTTACACATGGCTAGTGCCCTTTTATGAAATGTTGTGCTTGCATGAGTAAGGGAACTATTTTGGGGGTTTTTTGGTTTGTTATGATTTAGTAATGATTTAATACCACATCATGATAAAATCTCTAGTCCTTTTATTGTTAAACCACATGAAAGTTTCTGAAAATGACATATTACAAAACACAAGACACTGATCTGAATCTTTAAGTTTTTCTGTATATTCTGTACAGAGAAGAGTTAAAAACGGTTCTATGCAGCCTCAAGTGAGGCCCAATAGGTCGTTCTTTCCCCTTTTCTTTAATGGTTTATTCTTGGTTTTCTCTGCATTTTTACTTTTAAAAGTGACAAAGCTCAGTCTGTGTGAAGGGGTTTCATTGCCAAGCACAGAAAATGCTGCTCCCAGAACGGCTGGAAACGTTTTATCGACAGTCCAGGCTTTTCTTCTATTATCCATCGAACATATCTGCATAATGCTTGCTTAATAGCTTGTGTAGCAAGCCCTCACACAAAGAATGAGTAGCTGCCATGCTGTGGGCCATTATTCCCCTCCCACAGTTGCACTCCATCTCTGAAAGTCTGAGCTGTAAGCAAAACACAGTAAATGTTTTGTTCCTTGCAGAAAGAGGGAACACAAGTGCCTTCACGCACCCCTGGTACACAAGGAAATGAAGACTTAGAGGATTGCTTCTTATTTTTGACAGCATCCTTGGTGAGGGCACTTTGTTGGGCTCGTATTACAGTTGGCTGTAGTTGGGGGAAAAAAAAATCCACCATGATGTCTCCAATTGGTTTGTGGCATACTGTGCCCTCAGCTGGAAGATATTTCTTTAAAAATCTGCACAGGTCTGCGTTCCTCTACAGCCTCTGGCTACAGCTCATTAACTGACCAAAGGCTGCTGTAGAATTTAATTTTGTCCAGTTTTGAGGCTCCCGTTAAACATCTTATCATTTGGTAACAGGAAATGTTTAACAATGCATTTTATTCCGCTACATATAAAAATATAAGCAGTAAAAGCACGTAACATTCCCACAACGAGGAACATCCTGTCTCAGAATGATGCGGGAAAACTGGTCTATGGATCTGTTCCTTCCAGGTTGGACGACTCTAATTCCTGATTAAACCTGAAAAGTCTTCATCTTATCCAAGATGTTGCAGGGAGGGTTTGGATGAGGATCATCATCAGAAAGTTTTATTTTCTCTTTAACCCGGTTAAATCCAGAATAGAATCTAAAATTCTTCTCCTCACATACACAGTGGGGCAAAAAAGTATTTAGTCAGCCACCCTCTGTGAAAGTTCCCCACCTAAAAAGATAATCACATTGTCTGATTTTCAATGGATTTATTTGCAAATTATGGTGGAAAATAAGAATTTGGTCAATAACAAAAGTTCATCTCAGTACTCTGTTATAAACCCTTTGTTGGCAATGACAGAGGTCAAACGTTTTCTGTAAGTCTTCACCAGGTTTTCACACAATTGCTGGTATTGTGGCCCATTCCTCCATGCAGATTTCCTCTAGAGCAGTGATGTTTTGGGGCTGTCGCTGGGCAACACGGACTGTCAACTCCCTCCAAAAAATTTCCTGTGGGGTTGAGATCTGGAGACTGGCTATACCACTCCAGGACCTTGAAATGCTTCTTACGAAGCCACTCCTTCGTTGCCCGGGTGATGTGTTTGGGATCATTGTCATGGTGAAAGACCCGGCCACATTTCATCTTCCCTTGCTGATGGAAGGAGGTTTTCACGATCCATGGCCCCATTCATTCTTTCCTTTACACAGATCAGTTGTCCTGGTCCCTTTGCAGAAAAACAGCCTCGAAGCATGATGTTTCCACCCCCATGCTTTGCAGTAAGTATGGTGTTCTTTGGATGCAACTTCTCGTGATCATTATGACCCCACGGGGTGAGATCTTGTGTGGAGCCCCAGATGGAGGGAGATTATCAGTGGTCTTGTATGTCTTCTCTGATGGAGGTTTTCCTTCCTGGTTCTGGTTCTGATGGAGGTTTTCCTACCTGGTTCTGCTTCTGATGGAGGTTTTCCTTCCTGGTTCTGCTTCTGATGGAGGTTTTTCTTTCTGGTTTTAGTTCTGATGGAGGTTTTCCTTCCTGGTTATGGTTCTAATGGAGGTTTTTCTTCCTGGTTCTGCTTCTGATGGAGGTTTTCCTTCCTAGTTCTGCTTCTGATGGAGGTTTTTCTTCCTGGTTTTAGTTCTGATGGAGGCTTTTCTTCCTGGTTCTGGTTCTTATGAAGGTTTTCCTACCTGGTTCTGCTTCTGATGGAGGTTTTTCTTCCTGATTCTGGTTCTGATGGAGGTTTTTCTTCCTGGTTCTGGTTCTTATGAAGGTTTTCCTTTCTAGTTCTGCTTCTGATGGAGGTTTTTCTTCCTGTTTTTAGTTCTGATGGAGGTTTTTCTTCCTGGTTCTGGTTCTTATGAAGGTTTTCCTACCTGGTTCTGCTTCTGATGGAGGTTTTTCTTCCTG
>JBAMHW010000006.1:32301643-32317076 GCA_037177495.1 Rhadinocentrus ornatus | reverse complement strand
CCTCCCCCGAAACAGCGGGGACTCGCAGGTAAAACGCACAAGGCTAACAAGTTTGTCCCCTTTCGGCTACTGTATTCTAAGATGGCGATGCAACATGGCAGCCTCCAGTTGGGTGCACCGCCACCTATGTATTTATAAACATCTAATTACTTATCATTAATTAATTATTATCAATTAATTATCTACAAGAACGCTTTCATTTGGATGGGATGTGATTAGACTTTGGTTAAATACGTATTTCTGAAAGCAATTCTTGGTTTTTGCTAACAAAAAAACCCCCAAAAGGTACAGTGTGTACCGTTAAAAAAAGTATGCAAACTCGTTGCCTCAAAAAAAAATACGTTTTTGTTTATGTAAGTGAGTAGAGTCACTTAAAAGAGGGTTAGCTTGTCAAACTTTTACGAACTGGATCAGTTGGAATTTGCTGTAAGTTCATTAAGCTGTGGAAGAATCTTGATTTGATAAGATCCACATAAATTAGAAGATATGCTTCACAAAATGTTGGTTTTATTTTCAACAAACATGATAATTTCCAGTCCATCTTATTTAAAGTTTGATGGACTCAAACTCGTTCTTGCTTTGCAGCAGGAACTTGGTGTGGGCCGGTTTCTGCTCACACTAATGTCAGACCACAGCTTAAAAACAGCTAATCTGTATTTTTACATCTAAAATATGTTGTCTATACACTGAAACTAAAAGGTGGATTATTGCTGATGTGAGGACAACATGGAGACCAGAAAATGTTGTCCTCTCTGTTTACCTTCAACAAAGGTGACACAGGCCTTTTTCTTCTTCTTCTTCTTCTTTCTCTTTTTTTAAAATTCTTAAAAAAAAAAATTCATTTTTTTACAAGTGAAAACCTGAGACATTTTAGGTTGGATGATTGGAAAATGGACATGACAGTTTATTTTAGATTTTCTTTAATTTTTCTAATCAATCAAAACTTTGTGTCATTTGAATTATTGATAAAAAAAAAGTACAAAATAAAAAACAAAAATAATTTTCAAAAGGTTTTCTGTAATTTCAACTATTTCTAATATGCCAAAGTTAAAGTGCATGGTTTTATAACAGTGACTCATATCTAATTGGTTTTTTATAGAGGTGAACAGCATTGTGGGGAATCCTGCTCCCCCTGTGCCACCATTCCTCATGCACTCATCTTAGTTACACTAATTCATCTTTAGTATGTTCATTCTTTCACATTTTGACCTTAAAAATTCAGAAAGTTTAATTAAGATTAGCATTAAGTAGATTAAAATGAAGTTATATTTACTAGATATATATTCTAATAAAACCAATGTTACATTTTACAGTGCAGGCAAATGATTTATAATTAAATTAGAAGAGAACACTGTTAACTGTCATGAAGTCCTGCATTAGCCTTGTAAAAAGAATGTATTTTAGTCTTAACCATGACCAAAATGATTAAATATATGTAGTTATGGTGCTTGTTAAACCATCTTTCCGGTCTTCTCCACCCCCAATGGGTATAGGCACATGGATGATGATGGTATAGGCTGATGGAGGTTTTCCTTCCTGGTTCTGATGGAGGTTTTGCTCCCTGGTTCTGATTCTGATGGAGGTATTCCTCTTCACTGTTAAATTAAAGAGAAGATCTGATCCAATCCATTGGTTTCCTTAGCTCAGTCATTGTTTTTCATAAACTAGTTTATATGAACATGGTTATTATAAATGTGACTAATATGAATCAGGTATGTTTTAGGTCACCCATCAGTTGAGGTGCTATTGTTTAATTGGTGGAGGTGCCTGTCAAGTAGACAGCAGGTCCTGGGTACAAATCTCAACAGTGCCTATAGTCCGTTAGGAAAAAGTCAGGAGGTCATGTTATCTGGGAATTTCTTAGCGACCGATAAAGCTCATCTCATCTGAATGGAAATGACTGGATTGTCTGTGTTAAAGTGCTTTGATTTCACTTTGTTGGGAATCGGTTCAATACAAATAACGCTAAAATGAATTGAATGCTTTCTAACCCCAACAAAGTAGTTTTGGCTTTCAACCTGTTGTGTTTACATGCTACCAAGGAAAACAGTAAAGTGGTAGCCATTGTGGTGTCAGTTATGTTTAAGAAAGCGTAATAGTTTTCTAATCCTAACCATTAATACAAGGACACAAACATTGGCAGGATATGACCAAAGGTGATTTAGTGTTGTTGTGTAACTCAGAAGCATTGGACATGATGTTAGTCTAGGGGTAGACAAGTTGGGTCCTAGAAAAAGCTGTAGCCCTGCAGGTTTTAGATGTCTTTCTGCTCTAACACACCTGATTAAAACTAAATGCATCCAACAGTTTATCAAGCTCTTCTCAGAGTAAAACTTCTAGGACTGCAGCTCTTGAGGACCCAACTTGCCTCCCTTTGGGAAAGAACATGAAGCACACAGAGGAAAGTGAAACATATGAATACTACATCAAATTTGGCAAACAATAATGTTTACCCAAAAGAAATTGATCTGGAGAACTTTAAATGCTGATTTTGGGGACAATGGGCTGTAACGTATTGATGTTAGTTGTAGAACTTTATACCAAGCATCTGGAAAAAAGATTCACATTTGATTACAAGAACGTAAGATTATCAACCCTGATTCACTCAAATCATGAAATAATTCTACCTTTTCTTGGTTGGACATGTCAGTTGGGTGAAACTGCAGCCATTTATGGGCTACAGTTTAACCCTTACAAACTGTTTAATCCCTTTATTGTATGGTTCAGATCAATTTAGACATGGGCCAAGAATTCCCTCATAGTAAGTGTCTATACCAAATTTTAAACTTCAGCTCTATTTAAAATGTCTAAATGGCTTTTCTCACATTCATTATACGAAATGAATCCTTAACAAATGTTTCAGAGAGCAGAGAGAAAGTTTTTTGGGTTTTTAAAGACAGGATTTTGGAGGAAAACATCTACAGGGTTTAACAAGAGGGTGAAGCCACCACATTGAAGGGTTGTAGTCTCTTTTTACACAAGATGATCAAGTCAAGGGTCTGTTGGACATTATGTCTTTCTGCCAAATGTCACTGAAATGGCAGCTCAGGTACCTTTATAATGTTATGAAGGTACCATGTCTCTGTAAACCAAAGCAAACGTGGTGGGAACTCAGAAACATGTCCTGTACAGTTTTATAGTTCCAAGATTCCCTAAAACAGCCATTTTATTTCATTTGACTCACACAGGCACATCTAAAATCCATCCCATTGGATATGGGTCAAATTTGACCTAAAACAGCCTGTGTGCAAACACATGTAGCACCTATATAAAAATATGAAATTTAGGAAATATTTTTGTGTATTTTGAATGATTAGTGTATTTTTACTGCTGTAAAATGTCAAAAAGGGCCAAATGTGTAAGAGTTAAACTGATCGCACTGTTTTGGATACTTTCATACCTTCCTATATTATCTTATATTTTCTAGCTTGTTCTTTAAAGGTCTAAAGCCTCAACGACCAAAGGAGCTTCAGTTTGAAGTATGTCGAACCCTTTTTGTCCAGAACTTAGTTGACATGTGCTCATAAAACTGTAGGTGGGGCTGGCAATTTCTATTTCCATACATCCAGATCTGCATCACCCTTAGTGACCTGCAGTTGCCTGCCACCTCCTCATCTTTCTCTCTCTCAGTGAGTCTCTGAGTCTGAGTCACAATGCAGTCACCATCCCACACTGTGTGGGGAGACAAGGGCCTGTGATGTATGAGAGTGGTGTAAAGCGTGGGAAGAATAAACTGCATTGCTCAGAGATCTGTGTGTGCGTGTGCTTGCCTATTATTGTTTGCGGGACCTTACAGGTTAGTGATCCCTGGGCGCCTCTCAATATGTTCCACACACCAGATCAAGCTGTGTGGTTTTTAAATGAAGCCGTTAATATGCTCCCAAAGTAACTTGGACAAACTCTAAAAACAGTGATGCATTGATCAGCTGTGGAGTGAATGAAGTAGCAGCAGAGCGCAACAGGGGTGATTTTCAGTCCTAAAAGCCATTTTGGAAAAAATCTACTCAGGTCCATAGAATGATAGATCTGGAGCCTGAGGCTGGCTCCCCTGGAGACACTTCAGCCTGATGCCGGGCTCGCCGGGGTATCGGGAGGAAGACAACCCGTAAATAACATCCAGATGAAGCCAAAGTTCTACAAAAAGCACGGCTGAATCAGAGACTTCCAGATGAATCACACTCAGCTGTTTGAGGAGAAAACCAACACAGACTTAAACCGGCACACGTCGGTTTAATCTGAGGGAGCAGATTTCATCTACAGCCTCCACTAAAGATTGATGCGTGTTGAAAAGGGGGAAAAAATCTTAAAAGCCTTTTTCCAGTGGGCTGTCAGTCAGAGCAGGAAAATATAAGAAAAGCATCTGATCCTTGTGGTGAAAGACCTTGTGAGTCTTTTCTTATCGTTCCCTCTGAAGCTCCACATCCATCTTCGGAATTGAAATGTCTGGTTGGCTGACCTGCAGCTGAAACCATAGAGCGTCTGCGAGATGGGCCAGGTATTCACAGACAATGGGTTCAGGCAGAGCTTTTGAGGTGTGGGGTGTAATAGTTTGTGCTCCTCCACTGATGGGGTTAAAGGGATGCCACAGATGTGCTCTGGTTCCGATCTCCTGCAGCACTTTGTGAGTGGATAAACAGAAACATACTTTTCATTGTCCTTTAAAAAGCACAGTCTGACTGATGACAGCACTTGGCTGCAGTTTGACATGTCACTAAGATTTGAATGGTCGTCTGACTCAGCCTGAGTAAGCTCAACCTCCGAACAACACTGTCAACAACATTCACTCTCGTCCAACGCCCTCCTCTTATCAGAGACGCCACATCTGCATTAACATCTGTACGTCTCAATCAGCCTTGCTGGAATTCTCTGGTTCAAATGGTTGTAGTAGTAATTAGTTATATTTACTAGTTACTTCTCCCACTACAAAAGTAATTAGTTACCAAGAAAGTAACTATTGTGTTATTTAAAAAATAAAATGTCAAAGAATTTGGATTTTCAGGTTTCACAAGCCAGGGCATCGAATATTACAGCAAAGTACCTGCACAATAATATGTATTGCACCTCAACAGACCACAACTGGTGCAACTGTATGTTAAGTGTTCTCTTCATCAGAAAAGTAAGTGCTGTGGTGTAAATAAGATTAATCAAATTTACACAACTTCAGACAAATGACATACTGTAAGTATTTTTTTTACAAAAGTAAACAGTTTAAGAATGTGAGTTCTACTGGAATGGATTCAGAAATCAAAATATCATGAAGAAAACAAAAGCAATGAATGGAGAACGGAGAGTTCTGATCCAGAGGTCTGAAATCCTAAAATCTTGAACATCAGTGTCTCCAGCGTGGGTAAGAGAGTGCCATGGAAACAGTTGTCTAGGGCTGCTGTTAGTGGCTTCATTGTCATACAGTACTCCCTGAGCAACTGTAATGGCTTTCAACCCGAACTTGGAGGAAACGGTGTTCAGCTTAACTATAGATCTCACAGATTCGAGCAATGACATCGGCTAGCCTTGTTCCATAAGGCTGTGCATTTAGTCGAAGCACTTCTACAAACTGCTTTTGTTTCTGGTCTTGACAGAATCTACTTATCAGCATCAGTACATTGAACAAGGTTTAATGTGTGTGATGCACATCTCTGATGTGGTGGCAAAGAAATCAATCAATCATTGTCATCACCACCACTGTTTTGCAAGACATCATTAATGTTCATAAAAGTCACATCATCATCCTCATCCTCAGAGTCCTCCTCGACTGGCTGATAATTTTTAAGAGCCATTATCTGTGACAGTTGATGTTATTTTGTGGGAAATACCATAAGATGAGTGAATATTGTCAAGCTCAGTTGCAACGCTATCATGAGCATGCCAGGGCAGCATTCTTTCGTTCCATGGATGTATATGTGGATGTATCCAATGTGCATTAACGCCTAGACAGATGTCTGCAGTAGTAGAGACATATTCTAACTGTTCTCGACATTCATTTTAGCATACTCTGCACTAATGTATGTAGAAAATGTCTTTCTGCATGGCAGACCGGCTCCACCTCTTGGGATTTTGCCTATGAGAGCTCTGAAGGAGTCTGAATCGACTCTTGACAACGGCAGCATGTTTTCTACAATACACCTGCCTATCAATTCATGAAGTTCTGATTGTGTCACAAGGTTTCGTGGAGCTTTTGTCGCTTGGACGCTGTGGCTCCACGTCCTTCTCTGTTAGCGGAGCTCACGTTAACACCTGGCCGGCTAGCATCATTGTCAACAGTGTTTTTGGCCGCTAGTTTAGTAGAAGCGTGTGCCGTCGAGAGGTGCTTCATTAAATTGGAATTGCTAACATCAGACGTAGACAAACTCTTTGCTGTGGGACAAATGTACACCCAACATGTACATTTTTACCTTTCACTTTGATGAGGTTAAAGTAGGGCCTGTATTTCCACCTTGAAAACGCCGTCTTTCTCTGTAACACCGGACTCGCCATCTCCAATAGTTTGTGTGTGTGTGTGTGTGTGTGGGGGGGGGTGTTGTGTGTGTAAACACCCGCCCACCTGATGTCCCTGGTTGGTTTAACATAAAATGTTACTCTGCCTTAGCCAATCATTACCTAGGCGGTTATCTCGCCCTCCCCTCCCTCGTCACCGAAGGGGAAAACACACATTTGCAGATCCTGTGTGTGTGAGCAAAGACGAAGCTTTAATAACACAGTACCGCCATGTTATAATGGTAACGGCGTTGTAACGATAGAAAAAATAATTAGTTAGATTACCCGTTACTGAGTAAAGTAACGCCGTTAGAAGCGGCGTTTATTTTAACGCTGCTATTCCCATCACTGCTTATATGCAAAGAAAATGTCGTGTAAGAAGCCTTTTGATGATTTTTCATCGCATATTGAAATGTTAGTGTACCTGCTTTAATAAGAGTGTGACTACCTGTCATTTATAAACAGTGTATGTTCACCATCTGCTTTATGAGCTGCACCAGTTCACCTGCTAGTCAACACAAATAACCAGCCAATCACTTGGCTGTATCTCAGCACCATTTTCCATTTCTGGTCTATAACTCATTACACAAAATGTTGAGTTTCTATGTCTCCCAGAGCCTGCATGGGTTTCCTCTTCCAGCCACAGGACCATGTCAGATTACACCAAACCGCCTGCAGGCGAGAGCTTGAGCATGCATGGTTGTGTACATGCTTATCTGGCCTGCACAGGATAAAACAGATGCATGGAATTATACTATCTGGGACTGGAATTCTGGTTTTAGCGGACTTAAACCACGTCAGTGGACCCGGGCGGAAGATTAGAGAAGGAATTTACATCTGGACATTCTATGTTGCTAAAATATTCAGAGAAGGCAGAAAACCAGTGGAACCGATTATTTGTGAGTGTTCAGAACAGTGACAGTAACCTTACAGATTCTCTGTTTGTAGATTTATTTCCTCTGACTTCATGCATGGAAGTGTACGGATCGTGCTTTGGGCTCTGCTGAAACGTTGCTGACCTATGACTCAACACATGCTTGGAGGAAGCAACCGCTAGTGTGTGGACATTTGTTCCTGTTTTCATGCACGTCTTTAGCCTGTGCAGATAAACCTAAACAGCACAAAACAAAAAATGATTCATTATCGCTTTGCTGAGGAATGAACGTTGAAATAATGATAAGAGCTGGGATATACTTCCTGTTGTCAACGCGTCCACGTACGTATCATGGCTGCCACACATTCGAGGTAACCGATCGCGTGCACAAGTTGCGGCATTGACTTGAACGTCAGAGGCCCTAAGGCATAGGAGAGCGTGAACACGAGGTCAGAGGTAAAGACAATGGACAACGTCCCCCAGCAGAGAGGTGCCTGGTGCATCATGGGACGTTCCCCAGCAGAGAGGAGCCCGGTGCATCATGGGACGTCCCCCAGCCGAGTGAAGCCCGGTGCCTCATGGGACGTTCCCCAGCAGAGAGGAGCACGGTGCATCATGGGACGTTTCCCAGCAGAGAGGAGCCCGGTGCATCATGGGACGTCCCCCAGCAGAGAAGAGCCCGGTGCCTCATGGGACGTCCCCCAGCAGAGAAGAGCCCGGTGCCTCATGGGACGTTACCCAGCAGAGAGAAGCCCGGTGCATCATGGGACATCCCCCAGCAGCCTCGGCCTATAGCAGCAGGACTAAAGGATGGATCAGGGTCACCAAGCCAGACCTGCCATAAGATTTATCAGGAAGGAAATTTAGAAGATGATCTGAAGGTAGAGAGGGGGTCTGATACCCGAAGCCAGACTGAAAGCTGGTTCCACAGAGAGGATCTGTGACTGGAGGTTCTGTCTCCAATTCTACTTCTAGAACCTCTAGGAACCTCCAGCAGACCTGCAAGGTGTGTCCCAATTCAGGGTCTGCACACTTCGAAGTGCGCAGACTACGTAGACTACAGAGTTTGCTCTGTAGTCTACACACTTCGAAGTCCGCTTAATGTCTGTGAAATGGGACAGCCTACCTAGCCAACAAGTTTTCCATAGCAACAACCCAGGACGCTGAATCACTTAAACCTCTGAAATTAGTAATAGGACACTTCAGTGGACACCAACACCGACCGGTAACACCGACAATAAAAAAAATAAATAAATAAATACACTGTCTAAGGCTCTGTTGTCTGTTGTTTTCCAGCCAGTACACACCTCATTAACCCCTTAAAAATCCACGAATATCATACATTACCGAATTTTAAGATCCACATTTAAGTGTAATTAAAAAAAAGTCCTTTTTTTTTTTTTTACAAAACTTTATTGAAGCCTAAAACGTACTCTTCTAAGCTCGGTTGCTGATTCGCCACCGTCTTGTGTGCAATGAAGGATGCATCACCAGCATCCTTCGTTTCAGGCCAAACAAAGTGCAGATTTGAAGGGTGGATTCGGAGGCTCCTTCAAATTCTGTGAATTGGGACAGTGCTTCGCGCACCGCGATGACGTAAGTGACCGACAAATCCGCACTTTGAGTGCGCAGACCCTGGATTGGGACACATCTGCAGTCTGAGTGAAACTCTGATGGGAAAATCTGGAACTCTGAGATCTTTAAGATCCAGTGCATCTTGGTCACTAAGAGTTTTATATGTGAGAAGGAGAATTTTAGCTGATAAAACCGGAGAAACATGATCTCTGATGATGATCCTCATCAGAACCCTCGCCGAAGCATCTTGGATCAGATGGAGACTTACAGTCGTCCAGTCTGGAAGGAACAGATCCATGGACCAGTTTTCCTGCATCACCCTGAGACATGATGCTCCTCATTCAGAGGTGGAAAAAGGTGTTCCTAGAAACCTGTTTTATCTTCAACAGTTAAACAAGACAACAAACTATTATTAAAACTGAAAGACCTTGACTCAGAAACATGCTCCTCCGTTCTGAGACATTTTCTGCTTTTTCCTGGACTTTTCCACCTTCTTTAAAAGCAGATTTACAGCTGGAACTAATGGAGCCGGTGGCCTGGAGCGGAGCAGACCGGTCAGAGTATTTAGGACCACTGATGAAATGAACTGGATCAGAGCAGATTTACACCACTGCTGGACCACCACCCCTTCTGGCCATTTGCTTTCTTCCTCTGTTTATCCTGCGTGGAAAATTTCAGTCTGAAAATGCTTGCTGGGGTTTGTCAGTACCGAGTCGGCTCGGAGCTGACAGCTGCAGGTATGTTTGCCTAATGTCACCACCATCCGAAGCTGGGCTGACTGGGTGGTCTGAGGCCGGTTCACCTGCAGGTTCAGCTTCCAGCTCGACAGGTAGAGATTGATCCATGCAATGCAGTCATGTTGATGCTTCATTTTTTTTATTATTCATGTTCGGGTTGATGTCTGACCTGCTGAAAATGGGGATTGCTGTTGATGTTTATCAGTAAAACAACATTATCGGTGTTCTGATTCATGAAGTTTATCTCTTCAGACAGCTTCCTGCTCCTCTGTCCCACCTGCTTTCTAGACTCTCCTTCCTTTCATGTTTTGCGTCCTTTGTACTCCTCTACCATCCTGTCCTGGCTGTCATCGCGTCATCGTCAGAGTTTGTTCTTTAGATTTGGTTCTTGTTTATTATCCTGCTCTTTGCAATGCTTTAAGTTTAATTTAAATGTTATAACGTCCTCCTCCTTCATCATCTGTATTTGGCTCCTACCTCATCATCACACCAGGACTTCACACCAGAGATGTGAAGCTGGCAAACAAGCCGGCTTTCACGGATGATTCTGTGTAGTGAATCAGTCGACTTCTGTTGGGAAGAGCCAAATTTTCTCAAGGGCAGGGACTTTCACACGGCCAGTCACATGCAAGGAAAGACTAGGATTATGTGTTTATGTAGTTTATAGGCCTGGTCCATGCAGTAATAGAGAGAGAGGGAGAGAGACTAAAGATAAGGTAAGATAATCCTTTATTTGTCCCACGGTGGGGAAATTTCGGTGCTACAGCAGCAAAGGTGCAAAACCAGTGAAAATAAACAGCATTACAGAGATAGAACAAAAAACTGTACAGAGCAAAAACTATATAAAAAGTCTAGAATAGGAAATATATCCAGAATGAAAATCTGTGTGCATTTTTAGTTTCCGTTCCGTTTTACGAGTACATCAGGAAATATGTGAGAAATTAGTCGTTCGTCTTAAGCAGCCTTTCCCAAACTGGGGGTCCAACGATAATTTCAGGGGGTCTCCAGATCCAGATATTTGAACATAGAACCGAAGCTGGAATTTAAACGAGTAAATCGCAGTCTTTGTGAAAAGAAAACTGTGACTAGATTCTTCCAACTGGTTCGGCTCTACTGGGTAATTATCTGGAAGAGCTGGTTTACACAGTTCCTATAAACTGGCCTGAAGTCTCATATCCTAAACTTCTCATGATGGTTTCAGGCAGTAACAAAACGGAGATCCTGATGTTTACGTTCTCAGATAAAGGTTTCCAGACGAGGGTGGCATGTGCGTCCCTTAATCACTCGTAAGCCGTCCTTTTTGCTACGATGGGCTGCGCAGCCACAAGCGCTCTGGCCTCCGTCCGCATGTGCATCCAGCGTAGAGCGTGAAAGATGTCCGTTATCATGTCACACAGCGGTGCAGGTGCTGTGTCTCGTCATCTTGGGCTCTAATTCCAACAGTCTCTGTTGTGTTTCTGGAAGAAATCCAGATTTCAGGACCTCAAAAAGATTTCTTATCCTAATGGATTTGTTTTAATTGGATTAAAACTACAATGAGAGGGTCTGGAGATGACTTTGTTATGACTGGGTAGCGTATAAATAAAGCTGAATTTTATTTAATAATGTCTTTACTTTGTAAACTGAATCCAATATTGGAAACAGTTTGATGCCATCTTTATGTCAAAATAATAAATCACCATATTCTTCAAAGTTCTGCGTCCTCGGTTTGGTTATATCGGTACGATGCTGCTCCATCAGAAGGACATGAGCACTGTCACTGATGTAGGAATCTAATAATTGGTGCAGCTTGACTTAAGGTTGCCGTTTCCCCGCTTCCCTCCCTCTCTTCTTATCTGCCTTCACATTTTCCCTCTTTCTGTTGCCGTCTCCCTTCACCCCGTCCTCCCCGCTCTCTTCTTTCAGCAGCCGTTATCTCCACCGTGCAGTTGACTGCTTCTGTCCTCTGGGTGTCAGCACTCGCCTTATCCTTCATTCAGCCACACAGCTTTGTGTGAACCAGTCACCTCATTTCTGCCTGCGCCTCTATTTCCATGATTACCCCCCCACCCCCACCCCCACCACCCTCATCCTCTTGTCTCTGTCTTTCTTAACATTTCCCCGGGCTTCATCTCCTCCCTCCTCCCCAGCCTCCTGCTTGTTTCCACAGCAGCTGTCAACATCATATTTCACCAATTCTTTGGTCCCATCACAGCGCCTCACACACACACATTTCTCAATCAATAAATCTGCAGTAACCCTATCTATGAGTCCTCTCAGTGTGTGTGTGTGTGTGTGTGTGCTCAGTAAGTGGCAGCTATTGATCAAAGGTGCAGAAACTGGAGCTGTAACAGGAGATGCCCATCCACTCATCCCTTCACTCCAAATAGAAGATGAAGGTGACTTTCAGGAAGTTCATTTTAGCCTGAAAAAGAGGAAAGCATGGAAGGCATGCATGCAGCCAGCGGAGCGTGCAGCCACGCACACGTCCGTACACGCTGAGTAATCAAAAAGGAAATGTGTGTTTTGGAAAAGAAGGGATGGGAGGTGAAGGAGGGAGGACGGGTTTCAGGATTGTTCAGGAGAACTGGACTCTGCAGTCCCTCCTGCTACCAGAGGTGTTCTCACAAAAGACCCCCTCTGAATTGGGATCATAATAAAATGTCCTTGCAGAGTGTGAAAGACAACAGCGCACCCCCACCCCCCATTTTCTTCCTCCTTCCTAACACTGATTGGGCGGGAAAGACAAAGAAATTCTTATTTCTCTCTTTTCTAGCTGGGGAAGAGTGAGTCTTATCTTTAAGTGGACCCACCCCCTCATTTTCTTCTGCTTGCCAAAGCCTTCATTTGACAGAAGCAGCTTCTGTCCTTTGCTCCAAACAGCAGCTAATCTCTTTCTGTATTCATAAAGCATATTTTTCACAATGAAGCCGGTTTGATTCAGGGAGAAGCTGAAGGTTATTCTGCTGGAAAAGGATTACTTTAGTGTCCCCAAAAAACTCAGCTGGATTTTTTTTTACATCGCAGACTTTTGCGTCCAGGTTTGCAGGAAGTTTGAAACAAGTTCTCCAGTCCACATGATGCAGGACTGAAAACACCTAAATCAGAAATTAATGCAGTGAGAGAGAAATGGCTCAGTAGCAAACGAATATAACAATGAATTAGTCAAACATATTTAGAAAATCGGTTTTAATCTTGGATTAATACTCGTGTTTAATTTCCAGTATGTTTGTACAATTAAGAAAAACTTTCATCATGAAAGAGTTAAGGAAGACTTGGATATGCATTTAGAAATGTAAAAAAATGGGGAAATCCAGAAACATGACTTGGAAATAAATACAGGAAAGAAAATGTCAGAAATAAAACAATAGGGAAGTTAATATGACCACAAATAAAATATAGTATGAGTTAAGTAATCTTAGGAATGAGTATGAATGCTGTAAGTAAAGTGAGTGAAATAAAGAATGACTGAAAACCTCACTGCCACTCCTTCCACCTTATCTGGGATATCTGATGTTTCCTTGAGACAAACCGGCTTCTTTCTCCAGCCACAGCTGCTGCATGAGTAATGAGTAGTGACGAGTAATGATGTTTAACGGCAGCTTTTGCAAATCTGGGAGGCTGGTTTCCTAAACATTGGACTCGGTGATGTAAACTTGTCTTATACTGTAGCATTTATGGTGTTTATTGTTCAATTCATGTTTTTCTCTCTTTCCAACACTATTAAGCAGATACCGTAAACTCAAGTTTATCCTGTTACTGGGCCCCAGTCTGGAGAGTATTACTGAGATATTAAACTGTAAGTTAATGTTACATCAATGTAAAGTTGGGACTGAATGCCCCAGTCTCTGATTTCAGCTGCGTTTTAATCAAATCGGTCCATTACTCTGTTTTTTGTTCATAATCAGTCTGCAGAGGTCTAGAAGTAATTAAAAACGAACACTCAATGAATAACAAAATGCAAATTACTGTCGTGGTTTGGTTTTGGTTGTCGTGTTTAGTTAGGTTATGATCTTGGTTTATAGTTTCTATGGTTTTCAGGTTTTGTGTTTTATGTTCATGGTTTGTGTTGTCTTGATTTTTGGTTTCTAGTTCTGGGTCTTGTCATGTTTAGTTCATTTTTCCTGTTTTTCCTCGTGTGCTCTGCGGTTTCTGTTCCTGGCTCATTAGTTCACCTGGTCTGATTACTCCCTCTGTGCATTTATACCCCTTGGTTTTCAGTTTGGCCTTCTCAGATCCTTGTGGTTTATCCCTGTGATGTGTAGTTCTGAGTTTTCATCACAGTGTGGGTCCTCACCTCCTCCAACACACTTGACAATTACATGTGCAAATTGACATTGATAATTTAAATTAGACGTCTAATTTCACTGCTTGGAAGACCGGACATTGTGTTCCCGTTTCCGCTGTTTCAGATCTTAGCGCTTGACTTGTTGGGCTGACATGTTTATGATGACACACAGCTGCAGTGTGTGTGTGTGTGTGACTCTTGACTGAATCAAGTGCTCTCCACAGTGCTCTCTCTCATACCAGACTCACCCCAAAGGAAATTGATTTCTGAGTAATTAAAACTGTGTGTGTCTGGATGTTGGCCAACTTCATGTTCTATTCATGCAGATTAATACATATTTGTCGTCGCCTGTGGGGGTTTAAAGGCATCTGTCTGTTCCATTAAACATTTATGAACATGCAGGACATACAGAGAGAGAGAGAGAGAGATTCACCTGATCCTCCTCATATCAGCACACATCTTAATGTAGTGCATTAAATCAGAATGGTCAAACAGGGAATTTCACAATGACAACAGCATTCATCACACCTCTGTTTTAGAGGAAAAGCATCCCCTCAGCTCCGCTTTCGCTGTTAGATACCATCAGTCTGTTCATGGCACGCTGTTGCAAGTACCTTTTCTTCTTTCCTTTTGTCACATCCACTGAGCATCTGCTGCTATGAGAGCTCTCAGGCCTTTTAGACAAACCAGATCCTTTACATGTGAGTTTTTCAGACAGCAGAGGATGATGGATGGCAGCTGTCTGAACTGTGGTGGATGACTGTGTTACTAGTTCCAGCTGTTAGAAAACCGATGGTGTAATGTAACAATGAGGCTGTGCTAATCACTGATGATATTGTGGCTTTGTTAGAAACAAAACATGATCTAGAGAATCACACTTAGAAACACAGAGATGTTAGTGAAACTGTTAGGACTCCGTTCACTTGGTGTTTAGTTTGGTTTAGTTTTTATGCATCTTATATGTTTTATTTTATAGATTATTTGGATAAGAAGCCAATTGTGTCAGTTTCAGTTGATATACACTCACCATCTACAACTTCTTAACACAAATCAGCCAATCACATGGCAGGAGCTCAACACATCGAGTCCTGTAGACACGTCATGAGCATCAGAATGAGGAAGAAAGGAGATTTAAGTGACTTTGAACGTGGCATAGTTGTTGGCCTGAGTATCTAATGGGATTTTCACCCACAACCATCTCCAGGGTCTCCAGAGAATTGTCTGAAGAAGAGAAAATATCCACTTGTTGATGTCAGAGGAGAATGGGCAGAGATGGGTTGGGTTGGAGATGATAGCAAGACAACAGGAAGTCCAGTCAGCACTGGTTCCCACCAAGGTCTGCAGACCAGAATCTCTGAACACACAACACGTCCAGCCTGGAAGCAGATGGGCTCCAGCAGCAGAAGACCAGACCGAGTGGCTTTTGTCGGCTAAGAACAGGAAACACTGGACAATAGAAGATGGAGAAACGTTGCTGGTCTGATGAGTCTCCATTTCAGCTCCACA
>JBAMHW010000006.1:32122552-32135785 GCA_037177495.1 Rhadinocentrus ornatus | reverse complement strand
AACATCACCCTGGAACTACTTTTTACACCGTGCTGAACATCACCCTGGAACTACTTTTTACACCGTGCTGAACATCATCCTGGAACTACTTTTTACATCATGCTGAACACCACCCTGGAACTACTTTTTACATCATGCCGAACATCATCCTGGAACTACTTTTTACATCATGCCGAACATCATCCTGGAACTACTTTTTACATCATGCTGAACACCACCCTGGAACTACTTTTTACATCATGCTGAACACCACCCTGGAACTACTTTTTACATCATGCTGAACATCACCCTGGAACTACTTTTTACACCGTAAATATTTTCAGAACACTCTGCAGCTTCTGATCAGGATCAGAGTTTTGTGTGGAGTGAAGAAATTTGAATCACTTAAGCTCGCTTGCATGTTTGTGGACTGATTAAAGAAGCCAGAACACTCAGAGAAGAACATCCAAACTCCACACAGACAAAACCTCACCAGGGTTGCCTTCTCACTGCGATGACATCGTGCTAAACACCACGCCTTGTAAAGTATTATTAAACATGATTAATGTTAAATTAAAAACACAAAGGTCATCAAGAAGACATGACATCAAGCATCCTGTGATGCTGAGGAACTGACTGTCATTGGAAGGAATGATGCGATCAGGAAAGTCATTCAGAACTTATTTGCATAGATTGTGTAGTGATGTGTTGGGCTTTTCTGATGTGGAAAAAGCAAATGTATCAAAATGCTATCCATCAAAGAAACCTGTGTTATTAAAAGTTTCTGAGCTTGCGGGAGGAATCGCCCGTAGCCAGGTCCCCTCTTCAGTTTTCTCCTCATCTAATTTAGCACAAAGGATGAAATAAAGCTGAGGTTTCCTCCAGCCCCTTGATGGGGCACAGCCTCTCTTACTGACTAATTACCAGAGATTAAAAGGTTGGGAAGAACATTTGCATGAGTCAAGGAGAGTCAGATGAAGTGAGAAAGAAGAGTGGTAAAGAGCTATTTGGAAATCTTTAACCTCTACTTGAAGTGTGCAGAACTGGGCTCGGTACAGCTCTTCCTTCTCCTCCTCCTCCTCAGTGGCTGTTGCTGCGTGGATGAACAGATGTAACAGAAAATATTCATTTATTCCAGTTTAGATGATCTGTTGTGGCTTCACAGTTGAATGGATATCAACTTCAAAGCTAACCGCTGCAGAGCATTAGCCATGCATCACATCAGGATGAACTTAGTGCATTAGGAGTGTTTATGCTGCTAGCTGTGTGCTGCTGAGGGTGAGCAGTCAGGTCATTCAGAAGTAATGCTGGACAAGTTGTCTTGGTAACTACAGGCCACAATAAGATCATTCTGCGTTTCTCCAGGGTTCCTAGCATGGTTTCTGAAAACTGTAAACTACTGACGTCTCCAACACAAACAAGTTGAATGGGGAGATTAAGAAAGTTTTCATTGGGTATAAACAGACCTGATCATCCATTTCGTGGATTGACGATCTGAAAGAAATCAGTTAAATGTTCTACAGCGGATGTGGTCGGTTGGTAAATATCTCTTAAACATTTAAGATATGATGAAAACATGTAAAGGGACATTTTACTCTGGTCTAAATGTTCCAGAAACAAATGTAGTGGGAAGTTGTTTGGACTTGTTTAGACATGGACTGCTGAAGGTAACCTGATTTAATGTTTTGTTTGCCGGGGATGTGTGTAGGCGTGATCATCTTGATTTTCAGGATAGCTTTGTCAGAGCTCCACCATGGGCGGAGAAACGTGGACGTGCATTTCTTTGGGAAGAGCTCCATTATTTAGTATTAATGAAAACAGTTTATTTGTCATGAAGTCTGAGTGGAAGAAAATAATTTTGTCTTCTCCATGAACACATCGTGTGACCCTCTGATGTATTTGTCAGGTTTTCGGCTCCTATTTTATTTTGTTCTTTTTTTATTTGTAAAGTTTGCTGAGATGACATGTTGTGAATTGGTGCTATACAAATAAAGCTGAATTGAATTTAACCACAACTAGAACTTCATTTTAATCTGGACTTGATCTTTGTCATTTTATGAAGTTGTAACTCTTCCATCGTGTGTTTTAGGTGAATGTGCATGTCCATGCGTGTCTGTTGCCTCACCCTGTAAATGTGCTTCTGCATTGTCTTATTGAAAATACACATGTACATCCCTGGAAAGATGCGATGGTCCGGCCCAGATAACTGAGCCCTCAGAGGTTGATGCCGCATCTGGACCGGGTTAACATGCAGCTTCTTTTCTGCTCAGTAAAGTCTGAGAAGATGTTTGTGGATGTAACTGTAATGTAGAGCTGAAGGTTGATGCAGCGTCGTCTTAGGGATCAGAGATCCCGGTGTCCAGCTTAGACGGGAAGTCCTCCAGATCGCTGAATGACTTGTTAGTATAGCTTCTAATGTAAAGAAGTCACTAAAACCAGCAGTTGGATTCAGCTGCATAAGAAGTGGCAGCGATGAGCATCCTTTCATATTTGTAAAAAGTTATAATTAGCAGATATATCAGCTCTATTTTTAGCAGAATGAGTAGTTTAAGGATGTGTCTCCACTTGATTAGTTTTTCTGAAATAAAGCAGAGCAGACGCCTTTTCCACTTATCCGGGAATGCTCTGCTTTGGGAATATTATTTATATATGAATGATTCTTTGTCCCAGAAGCTCTTTTATCAGCCTGTGATTATCAGAGACTAATCTTAAATGAATGGCACATTAAAGAGATGTAATGGGATTTCCAAAATGATGCTCCACCATCTAAGCTGCTGAACTAATTAAACTAATTGCATCCATGTGCATAAAAGATTTGGGGTTTTCTCAGTTCTGTAAAGGCCAGAAGAAAATACAGTGCTGTCACAGGAGTTGAGCTTAAATATGAGCACGTTGTTCAGTCTGAGCTCTGTGTCCTTATCACAGTCAAGGGTTGGCTCGTCTCTTTTTTTCCCCCCCAAACAGCTGAAAATAAGGTTTTATAGAATAATGAGTGGCAGCTTGTGGTTGGACAAAATGAAGGAAAATCAAAGTTGTCAGTCTAAATAAGCGAACGCTGACTGGGGCCACAGTCCTCAAGAATCAAAATATTCACAAAAGCACAAATTTAAAAAAATTTAAACAAAAATACCTGAGCTTACCAAAGTTCATCCAGATCCATTTAGTTTCAGAGGAAACGATGCCCAGCATGGTGGGACCCTAAGGAGGATAAAGCAGGTGTGTAAAATGATTTCCTTAATCCTAAAGAAATGTTTTCCTAAAGAAATAAGTTTCTGGTAACCAAGTTGACGACGTGACTGGAGTCTCATCTGAGTAGGTAATCTTCTACACTACTGACGTGGGTAAAACAGCAGTATTAGACACAAGGGAGTAAGTATATGTTGGCCTCTCCCAGTGTTATTTTATCCAAACATAGAGCCAGGCCACTTAACAAGATAATAAACGCTTCAATTTGTTCTCTTACAAAATTGAATTTGCATGCGGTTCCATTTCCTGCCATCTCTAATGGCGATTTGCTTGTAGCTTCCAGGAAACATAATTACAATAATCATGACTCTCGTTCAATACGTAACGCACATTATGCTGTGGGGGGACAACATGGTCACTGATATTGGTTGTATAGCCACCTCCTCAGAACATAATGAGGAAAAGTCCTCCAGCCAACAACTTTAATCCAAATGGTTCCAGATGGTCCTCCAAGTTCTCGCATGGAGGTCTGATGACATGCAAGATGATTGATGGCGTGTGAAAATGTGCATATCGTTAGCCTTAGAGCATAGTTGTCAAAGTCATACTTTTACCTCCACCAAGATGGATGTCATGTGTCCAGCAGCGGTGGTTTGTCTGTCTGTCGGTCTGTGGCATAATTAATAAAGTTATGGGCGGATTTTAATAAGATTTTCAGAAATTTCTCAGAAAAGGAATCAGGTGTCACGGCCCTGGGCCGTTACTCGGAAGGAGGACCCAATAGCAGAACACACAGAGTTGAGGGAGGAAGTGTACAGTATTTATTGACAATCAGCGTGAGATACTTAGTCCAGGTCCGTGAATCTTTCCTCTGAGAGGACAGGGGGGTTAACGTAGATCTGACAAGGAGTTGGATAATCTCAGCAGGATCTGCATCTTACTGTATTCCAGAGGTAGACCGAAGATGAAGGGGCGGGTCCGAGGAATAATGTCTGGTTGCAGTGACAGAGTGAGGTGGCAGGCCGGCGCGAAATGAAGTCTTGGTCCTGGGTGCTGGTGAGTCTCCAGGGAGTCGGTGTCCAAGTACTGAGGAACAGAGAATTGAGTGAGTTCTTTAGACAAGAAGCACAACTAGATCTCAGCGATTGACCTGATTACCCGCAACTAAGAGAGACAATCTGGCGAAGACTGGAGCTCCTGCTTGGTCCTAAATAGCAGAAAGGAGATCAGGCTGATGAGCTGCAGGTGGCAATTGACGCTCCAGGCTCCGCCCTGAGTCCCTATGGCAACCTGCACAGCCCTACCTGCAGATTCAGACACACATACACACACACACACACACACAGAGCACAACCATGACATGAGGTGATCCAGATCACCACCTGAATCCAGGAATTGTTGAAAGGATATATATATATATATTATATAATATATATTAGGGCTGTCACAAATAATGCATTAAAGGCGTTAAATAATCTGTAATTAATTGCATTAAAAATTTTAACGCAAATAACGCATGTGCTGCATTTCAAGCCCCATACATCCGTCATTTCTGGCGGGACGTGGAGAACCATGATGGGAAAGGTCAGCCGGGTAGTTCTATGGATGGACCTGAGAATTAATACAGTGTTAATGGAGCAACTCATGGATGTCGCCTCCGTGGAGAATGATGGTGTTTAACACACACTCCTTTCCCGGTGAGAGGGTTCCACACCCGCACTTTTCCTGAATATATTTTTTAAACTTATCCTGCATTTTCCACCATCGTGTCTGCTCTAGAGGATCTCTGGTCATCTGTTTGCGGATCAGCTCCTCCTCCTCTCATGTTCTGCGAATCTGTCGGCTGTCTGTGATCAGCTGATCGGCTTTTCTCTCTCGCTGCGTGTGTTTATGGATCACCTGAGAAGGAGGAAACTAGCGGTTCATGGTTCACACGTCACATATTTCCCCAAAGTCTTATTGTTGGCAGGACCTTCCCTAACACAGTAGCTGGCTGGTGGTAGACAGGGTTTCTACTTCAGCTATGCAGGGGCTGGTCTAGAAAAGTTCTGATGGGGGCCTGGCAGGAGCACTGACCAGGAAAAAAAAGTGTAAAAAAAATTGTGTAAAACAAACAGCTAATGAAGTATTTTATCAGCAGGTGTTTACTTTGGGTGGTGCTGATGTTGGACTTTTATCACTGCTGCACTTCAATGATGAAACGAGAGAGCTGTTTTCATCCAGATCATCAGTTTTAACAGTTTCTTCATCAATGTTGGATGTTTAACTTCAATCGTTCATCTGCTGCTTTTAGGACAGTAATTATCACCATGGAGATGGTTGGTGAGATGATGATGGATGAATTCTGAATTCTGATCTAGAACATGGTGGAGATGATGCAGAACAACATATAGAGATACATTAC
This sequence comes from Rhadinocentrus ornatus, assembly GCA_037177495.1. Classification (NCBI taxonomy): domain Eukaryota; kingdom Metazoa; phylum Chordata; class Actinopteri; order Atheriniformes; family Melanotaeniidae; genus Rhadinocentrus; species Rhadinocentrus ornatus. The sequence goes on along the minus strand of JBAMHW010000006.1, from coordinate 32,130,216 downwards.
ATGCTGCATTTACTGACCCTTACTGACGGACTCAAGAGAAGCTCAGTAAATATTTGTAGCATCGGCTCGTTCTGGTGATGCGATGCAGTAAAAACGGACAGATTTCAGGCAGAGTCACAAATGGTGATTAATTATTTTGGAATTATTTGAAATTTTTTATTATTTTAAAGCTTAATTATAATTAATTAATTTGAAAGCTGTGAATTTTTAATCATTTGACAGCCCTAATATTTATATATGCACAGTATATGAGAGCACAGTTAGACAAATATTACAAATTTAGCCTAAATATGACATACATATGGCAATTATGCTAAGATGCTAACGACATGAATGTGGATCACAAGTAAATCATAAAGTCAAGTATCATTGTCTCTTGGCTTTCAGAAAAATATTGGCATTGAAACAAACACAACCGAAACTATTTCCATCTTTCCACTTTTTCCTCATTTCCAGTTTTTTCTGCTACCGTACATCGAAAACAACATCTTGGCTTTATTTCAGCCATAGGCCCTGTAAACTACAGAACGTTGAGACAGTAAAACCCAAAGGTTTGTTACGTTCTAGCCTCTTGTTTCCACGGTAACAGAGTTTTGGGTAAAAAAAACTGCACAGATTTGACAACGGATTCCATGGGAAAATTTTGGGGAAAGTGGAATCTTCTGGCAATGATGATGTATTTCACGCGGCCAGGGCCCCAAGAACCCAGAGGCAGAGGGCCAGCAACATGCCCAGGAGGCCCCCCGGACAACTATCCGGCGTGGACCAGCACCCACCCCAATGTTCCAGATGCACCCCCCGGGAACCAACATCCTGATCTGCATCTGCAGGGAAAACTGCAGAATGACATCACAGGAGCTTCAGCAGCAGCAGTCAAACAAAACTAGTGTCCAATTTTCCACCCACACTGTACATGGTCGACTTTTAGATCATGGCATAAGGTCCTACAAAGCTGTCAAGAAGTCCCTGATCAATGAAAGACAGAATGTATTGGGCCCGGTTAGAGGGTACGCAGAGGGCCATTATCTCCAGCATGTATGGTAAGGGCGGCTGTAGCTCAGTAGGAAGAGCAGTAACCAGAAGGTTGGTGGATCGATTCCAGGCTTCCACCTGCTACATTTCAAAGCGTCCTTGGGCAAGACACTTACCCAACGTTGCCTCCCGATGTGCCTATCTGGGTATGAATGTGTGTGTGTGTGTGAATGGGTAAATGTGACAAGTAGTGTCAAATCAAATCAAATCAAGTTTATTTGTATAGCCCTATATCACAACAAAGTTGTCTCAGAGGACTTTACAGAAAGAGGTGTAAACAAACAGAGTCAGTAATAAACAACATGAATGTACAGTTAAAGAAAAAAAAAGTGTAAAGTGCTTTGAGGGGTGAAACTGACTGGAAAAGTGCTATATAGTACAAGTCCATTTACCATTTACCTACTGTCAAGCATGGTGGAGGCAGTATCATGATTTGAGGATGTATGATTACTGCTGTTGTTGTTCTGTCTGTGATGGCACATGGAACTGTGTCAAGTATTGTGCCATTCTCAAAACCCACCAATATTTCATGATAATATTTGAGACTGTGTAAACTTTTAAGTCTTTTTCCACCACTGCATATGTCAACCCCAGCACCTTTTAGGGAACAGTAGGTTTTCCATGTGCTGTAGATATATTCAGTATCTAATATAGTTTACTATGAAAACAGAGTGCAGAGAGCTTCATTAGCTGTATTAAGTCCTTCTCGGAGTGTAATTTATGTTCACTAGATCTGAAAAGCACCTAAGAGATATGAATAAGATGGAGATGCGAGAAACAGCTCTCAGGTTGAGGAACATTTCCCTAGAAACCATCGCTCATTTGTGGTATACACTCAAAAAAGTATAATACGGGGAAAAAAAGGGGAAGAAATGAGCTAAGTTGGAAGTGGATGTTAGGAGATACAAAAGCATATTGTTTGTTATTCCTCGAAAATGTCACAGTGGGTGCAGGAGAAATGTGAAATTGAAGACTAAAGTTGTAATAGCTTTAAAGGTTAAGTCGTATTCAACACAGAGCATGGCTACCATTTTACAAAGGTTAAACACTTCCAATACGATCAACGATAAGTCCCACACTCTTAGAAACAAGTTTTATACTGAACTTCAGGTAAGTAAAACCATACTTTTAAACCTGTGTATTCACTGTTTGGTAAGATTGAAAACTGAAGCATTAAATTAATAGTCTTAAAGGTTAACACTTGATTTGTTTTTTTCATATTAATGTAAACTGCCAAACAAAGAGAAAACAGTTCTGTCTACTGTTAAATCTCGGATAGAATTTAAAATTCTTCTCCTCACATATAAAGCTTTTCATAACCAGGCTCCCCTGTATTTTAAATCCCTGACTACATTGGGCAAGACACTGAACCCTTCATTGCTTCCACATTAATGTGTCTATTGGGATATGAGTGTGTAGGTGAATGTCATGCAGAAGAACATTTATCTGCTCTCAGACTGCAGGTTTACTTATTGTTCCGGGCAGGGTCGGACTGGGACAAAAAGTCAGACCGGGAGACATTCACTCACTCAGGCCACCCCCTACTCATATACTGCACACAAATGCTCACACCTATGTGTGCACAACCACAAATCCACGCACCCACATATGGGTAAATAATCGTTAAAAGCCCATTATTCTATTTCAAATTCAAATCAATTTATATTTAACAGCCATGAACACAAAACTAAAAGCCACCAGTTCAGTTCATCAAAAGGTTCAGTACAACAGGATTCCTGGACTGATGAGCTAAACAACATAACGCTTTTATTTTTCTGTTTTTCTGTCCACATCATGATAAGGAGAACATGATACGAGATGTTGGTTGGGAACATGAAGAAGCATTAATTTTGATTATGTTTGTCAAAATGAAGGTTTAAGGGTAATTGTCCTATATGTTGAAACTTTCTTCATGTTTGTTTAAAAAAAGAAAAAGAAAATGTTGACTCAACTTAAAAAGATAAAACACTGTTCAGCCTTATCAAGGGTTCCCAAACGTTTACAGCCCACCTGCAGAGCCATGTTTGGTTCAGCAGAACCCACCAAATATTAATGACGTAAAACAAGCAATTTCTATTCTATTCTACAGTCATTTGGCAGAGTCGCGTTGGACCCAGGTGCTGTCATGTAGTGCTAGACGCAGGTTTTTTGTTTGTTTGTTTTTTTGTTTAAATACAAGATCGCGATTTCATCACCCAACATCATCTTGGGCGTAAGTGCAGCAGCTTCTTCAGTACTGAGTTGAGCCAAAGATCTGGACCAATCTTTCTAACTCATTCCGACGAGTAGAAGTTAAGCTAAGTGCAGAAATGCTCCTTAAACAAGTGAGTCTCTAGTTTGCTCTTAAAAGTGGATAAAGATTAAAAAAAAAAAAAAGTGGATAAAGACTCTGCGGATCGGACGGAGTTTGGTAGATGGTTCCACCACCGGGGAACAACAGAGGAAAAGAGTCTAGCTACTGATGTGGTGGAAGCACTAGGCGTCTTTCACCGGCAGAGCGTACCTGTGGAGTGGGAGTGTAGCTCTGGGTTAAGGAGTGAAGGTAGACTGGAGACGTTTGGGTTATTGCTTTGTAAGCTCCATCCTAACAGATGGCAGATGGCTGCCCTCCCCGAGCTGGGTTCTGATTCTGCCATCAGCTGCCACGCTAGGGTCAACCACAACCCATCAGGAGAAATTATGGGTTTGTTGTCTTGCTCACGGACACCTTGACATGAGCTCTCCAGGCCAGGGCTGAACCGGCAACCCTTGGGCTACAGGACGACCACTCTACCCACTGAGCCATGCCGCCCCAAATAAAAGCAGCAAAACATTACATTAAAATGCAGCACGAGGGTAATTCAAATGCCTGCCTAAACAGAAGAGGCTGTTCTTAACTCAAGAGGAAGTGAGCTCCACAATTTTGGGGCAACAAACTGAAAAGCTCTATCTCCTTTGTTTTTAACCTGCAACAGTATGTGGGACACAAAGTAGTAGAGATTTAGCAGATTACAATGACTTCACAGGGTGGTAGAAAGAGAAATCAGCTAAATATGGAGAAGCCTGACTGTTGAGGATTCTGTATGTAAGGGTCAAGATTTTGCATTGGATCCTAAATTTACAGGGAGCCAGTGCAGAGATGCTAAGACAGGAGTGATGTAAGAGAATTTATGGGATCTGAACAGAAGTCTGGCAGCAGCGTTCTGGATTAGCTGAAGCCGGTATAATGAGGTTTTACTGAGGCAGGTATGGAGAGAATTACAAGAATCATGGTAAAGATGAAGGCATGAATGATCCTTTCCGGTTCTGAATGAGATACAATTGACCTAAGTCTGGCAATATTTTTAAGGTGGAGGAAGCAGGACCGAGTCATAGTTTTTATGTGTTCATAAAAGAGCAAAGTCCAATCAAAAATAACCCCAAAGTTTCTAAAACTGGTGTGCACATTAGCAGAAACGGCCCCTAAACAGGTGACAGCTTTAGAGGCCAAGCTTTTAGGTTTTTGCCGCATTTAACTGTAAATAACTACTGACCATCCAGTCTTTAATTGCCATTAAGCAGTCATGCAAGGAATTTATCTGTTCTGTCCTGTCAGGGTTAAAAGAAAAATATAATTGCAGATCTCCTGCATACATATGGTATGCGATACCTTGTTATTTAGATATGATATCCCTCAGAGATAGCATGTACAATAATAACAGGATGGGCAGAGAACAATCTGTCAGACAAATAAGACCTAAACCAGTTTAGAGCAATTCCTGAAATTCCTACCCAGTCTGTCCACGAGACAGGCTGAGAGACAATGTCACCATGTCAAAAGTTGCACTACTAGGAACTAGGATTGTTTGAAACCCTGAGAAGAGAAGTTTTGGGAGAATGAAACTGAGAAAAACCAAACGGTAAATGGTCTGTATAGCGCTTTCATCCAAAGCGCTTTACATATACGTCACATTCATCCATTCACACACACATTCACGCACGGAAGTCGCCATGCAAGGTGCTCAACCCTTGGGCTACAGGAGGACCACTCTACCCTCTGAGCCATGCCGCCCCAGATAACCAGTTTGAAATCTGTCAAAAATGTTATGCCTGTTTAATGCAGTGACTAACTGGTTCGCAACAACTTTTTCTAAAACTCTTCTTACACAGGCCATGGTTTTTACTTGGATTTTCACACACAACCATCTCTAGAATTCACAGAGAATGGTCTGAAGAAGAGAAAATATCCAGTGGTTGATGTCAGAGGTCAGAGGAGAATGGACAGACTGGTTGGAGATGATAGCACAATAGAAGCTAATGAAGCTGGACAACAGAAGATGGAAAAAGGTTGCTGGTCGGACGAGCCTCCATTTCAGCTCCACATTCAAATGACAGGCTTAGAATTAGGTGGAAACATCATGAAAACCTGGATCCATCTTGGCTTGGATCACGTTTCAGGCTGCTGCTGGTGTGATGGTGTGGTGGATATTTTCTTGTCACCTTGGGCCCTTTAGTATCAACATGGCCTGGTTTAACCAGGACAGCCTAACATGTTTCCAACACCTTGTTTAATCTATCACACCACGGATTAAGGCAGTTCTTAATTCTTCATTGAGGAAGAAAGTGGCCCGACCTAGAAGGTACTAGAAGACCTGATAAAGTGGAGGGACAGTTCGTACCTTTCAGTCAAAAATCCTCTCATAAGAGTTTCCTGACATGAAGCTCTGACTTTAAATTAACTTTTGGTCCCACCCTATTGTGCTGCATATTCCTCCATTACTTTTCACCATCATCTTTTTTTCTCGTTGGTATTTCCACAGCAACCTGAGGTTATAATTGCACCTAATTATTCTAATCGTTTCTAGAGACGCTGCGCTGCATCCAAAGTGGACAAAGTTGTTATTGACAGCAACTGTAAAAAAATGAAAGAGCATCTTCATTGACAAACCTGTTGCCAGTTTGATTAAGTATTTAGGCTTTTTGTCTGCATGCGTCTTCAACAGCCACCTAAATTCAACAAAAGGAAGCAAATGAATCATGCCAGCAAGCTGGAGGACAGATTGCTAAGGAATCAGCGATTTTGAAGGTTTGACCTTCTTTGTTAATGACAATGTAGATTTGTCAGTCTGTCCTCCCTTCACTGGCTTTTCTTTAAAGGTGAGGGGGAAAGAAAACAGAACAATCCACGATGGGTTGATTACTGGAAGCTAAGATGTGTTGGAGTAAGTAAAGCTTTTAGCTTTCATGATGATGAACGTTGTCTAGACATACTTTGTTGTAATAATTAGAGCTGCTGCAGTTCCTCTCCAGGTGGGCAGCGATGAGGGGGGAGGCGAGCATAAACACGAGGCACCGTGTTCAAATCAGGAGGGGAGGAAAAAAACAGCATTTTATGGAACAGGACATGTTTCACCTCATAAATATGATGAAAGTGGACAGCAATTCTGCTCTGAAATGAGTTTTGTGAGGTCTCTCTAATAAAATTTATATAATGTTGTAACACACTATGCGCAGATTTTATTTCTTCAGGGAGAGTGGGCTGCTCGGTTTATTGTTTGTTACACGATTCAGGTTTGTCATCCTACTTTATCTGACTGCTCCTAGCATTTCCAGGATTTTCTACAATCTTGAGTTCAGCAACATAATTATCTCATTTACATGCATTTAAATCCTCTGAATGTAGGCCTAATGGATTCCTTCTAGCATTCTGCACATCATGTGCAGAAGGAGAGCTGCAGAAACAAATAGGATCAATTTGTCTGCAACAATGAAAAAAGAGGTTTTGTAATAATTGCTCCCTTTTCAATGCCTTTGCATTGTTTTGGTTTCAGACTCCATCTCTGCTTGGGTCTGTATGCACTGAGCAGTTGGAGAGACAGTCTATGTTAGACAGCAGTTTCCTCCATCTCTGTACTCTCACTGATCGTTAACATGAGTTAAGTCAACTGTTTAACTACCAGATATTATTCCTTTGTGAATCATCAGGCTACTGTGTGTGTGTTACATCCTGTCTTGCTAGTCAGTCATCACTCCCCTGATCCTCCACACCTGTCCCTGCTCCTCACTCCAGTCAAGCCTAATTAGGCACACCTGTCTCCCATTAAATTTCCAGTCCTTATATACTCCAGATCCAGCTTCACTTCCCGTCGGACCTTGACCTACGCACCCTCCTGGACCCACTCACTCCCTATTCCCGGTTCCACAGTACCCGTCTGGCTCAGTAAGACCTGTCTATTAACCTTATCCTGTCTCCAAGGAGTTCCCTAGCATAACAGTGTGTCAAAAATAGAGGTTGAAACAAAAACATTATTTAACACAACAAATCAGTTTTTATTTTCTTTGTGCACATGTGAAACACAGTCAGGAAATATTTAATTGTGGATAGATTTATCATAATGTCCAGACGAGTTTAACAGTCTTGAATGTGTAGTCAGCAGTGTCGACAGAGCAGAGAGAACTTTTGGGTCAAGTGACTTTTCTCAGATGAAAAAACCCAAACCAAATTTCGCATGGGTTTTTCCAGGTAAATGGAGGTCTCTTGGGCTGAAGAAAGGGAAGGTGACAGGTAATTTCTGCTTCTCACTCGGCACCACCAAGATACCATCACTCACAGAGGAACCGGTGAAGAGCCTGGGAAAGGTGTTTAACTGCAGCCTGAGAGACGCAGCCTCCAC
>JBAMHW010000006.1:32031636-32045777 GCA_037177495.1 Rhadinocentrus ornatus | reverse complement strand
GAGCCTATCCCAGCAGTGTTTCAGGTGAAAGGCAGGGTACACCCTGGACAGGTCACCATTCCATCGCAGGGCCAACTTAAAACAATGGACACAATTGTTACAGAAAGTTATAATAAGTGTGTATGACACCTTTTTAAAATGTGAATTGTCTGCTAGGTTGGCTCTGTATTTCAAGTCTTTTTTTTTTCCAAATAAATGTTTAAAAGTGTCTTAGAACTGACTCCATTTATAAAAATAGAAAAACTAAGTATATTCATGCTGAAGCAAAGCAAGATTTGACATTTTTTATTTTAGAGCTAGGGCATTTGACAAAACACAAAATACCAATGTATTCCTTTCAGCTGTGAAGGACCATAGTCAGCTCTGTATATTTGGCAAGCATTTGGCAGGGAGTAGACATTTAGGCAGACAGGCTCCATCCCAGGATGTTCAACCATACAAGACAGGTCTTCATTGACCTGCTGTAGCCATCTGCTGATCCACAGTGAATGACAAACAAAATGTTATTGTAATTTGTAACGCAACCAGTAACTATTTTTGACAAATCAGTTTTCTGTTTAGCAATGACATTGCTACCTGTGGTACCTCCAAGCAGCAAATACACTCAGCTCCGGTGGGCATGGTTGCAGTTTCCACAGGAGCGCCTGTTTTAAAAAAAAGAAAAAGATAGTGTACGGTAAGGTAACAGTTAACCTTACAGTTAGCATAAGGTAGTATTAGCTACATGTTAGTAAATGTGACATACAAACAAACTAAGCATATACACATAACATATTCAGAGTCAGTATTTTTAACAAACCATTCAAACTCCCTGCTGCAGTCGCAGAGTCTGGACTTCTTCTGGAACCTCTTCTTCTGGATCAGATTCTGGTGTAGCTACAACGCCGCGTACCCTCTCCCAAAGAGGAGCATAGAGTATTTTCGTGTGGAAGGGTTAATGCTAATAGCTAATATTAGCTAACAAGCGGTATTTCAGTAGATTACTCCCGCTTTCTGAACATTTTATGCTACCATTTCTTTGTTTATTTTTAATTCAGTTATTTTTATTTTACCAGTTAAGTTTGTGAATCAGATACCTGCATGTGAGGAGGATGTGGGTCTGACTATTGTCCCACTGCAGAAATACAGCATCATCAGCTGTCTGTTGCAGTAGCTATGCTGCTGAATGTGTGCTGCACCTAAACTACCCTATTTTTTGCAGGACGGAAAAAAATATGTAAACCTTACACATGTGGCCAGAGGTCTTCCCCTCCAGGCCACTTTGTGGCGGTGTGCTGCCGGGACTATGGCGCACTGATAGATCAGTGGTGCGAGTGAGTATTTAAGCCGAGGTGAAGCACATCATGATCTCTTTCTTTTCCTGCCTTCCCGGTGGCCGCAGCAGCTGACTGTGTGGCTTGATGGGTGTGGCAGCCTTCTTGTCATACGCCTCCTGAAATAGATAAAACAAGTTGTCATCTCCTCTTCCACTCAAGCCAGTAACATGTGGACAGCTTATTTGCTTTCCTCACTGCAGCATCGTTAATCGCTCGTGTGGGGGGAGTGACTGTGGCGTGCAATGCTCAGGTGTGGTACCCATAGACTGTATATAAAAGATGGACGGAACCTCTGTGATGTCACCCATAGGTTTCTGAAGAGCAAAAGTGAAGCTTGTTGGGCGTTCCTACCATCGCCATCTTGGCAGCGTCATGCCTGCCGTCGCTCCCGGAAAACACAAAAATGGGCAAAGTGGTGGAGCTGAGAGGGGTGCTGTGAGCTTGGGGGTGGATGATTGATGTCTATCAAACTCCGAGCTGCCTGTTGATAAGAGCTAACTGAGCCAACTGGGATCTAACGTGAGCTAACCAGTTAACGGAGGTAAATGGGCTAAAGCTAAGGCGCACTGGTAGCCGGCTAAAAACCGCGTTTGTGCTACTCTCCCTTCTTGCTGCGGATTTTGGATACATGTCAATTAAAAAGACTTGCCCCTAATTATGCCAAATTTCAAGATTAAATGACATCCAAACGGATGAGTTAGAAAACAATTCACCCCCCTCACAGTTGTCATGAAGGTAAACTTGACCTATTAATCCTAAAACGGATTTTTGTACCAGACTTTAAACATGTTGATGTCTGCTGTGAAGTTGGCTTTTTTAACATGAGAGTCTATGGGAATTTGTTCTGTTTTGGAGCCAGCCCCTAGCGGATGAGGGGTTAACTGCAATTATTTTGCACTTCCGCATAGGCTTCACATTTCACCACTGGTGGTTGCCGCTTGGTGGTACTGCAAGTGTGTGGTGAGTAATCCTTTTGCATGTGGTGTGGCTCCCTGCTAATTTTTATATATATATTATGCTGCAGAGGGACAGTGCCATTTGGCTCCCTCTGTCTCCTCTGGGGCTGGATAATTACCAATCCTCCGGTGGGCTTATTAATCCCTGGCTGCCTGCTGTTTTGGCTTTTCGAGGCTTTGCACGAGCATTAGAGCGCTCATTCTGTTTGTTTGGTTCGGTGAGGCTCTACACAAGCACTGAACTGCCTGTGTGTTCCTTCTCGCTTCCGCTTCGAACCTGCCAAACTTTCCTTTTAGCCTATTAGGCTCTCTTCTCAATTTAAATTGTTTGTTGTGGTTGTGTTGTTTGTTATAAAGTTATAGTTTGTTTACTTGCCGTTTTTAACATTTATTTTGTGTGCAGGTGATGAGACCGGAAGCAGCGTCTCTTCCCCGGTGGTATTCTTTACATGTGTTCATTTGTGTTTGGTTTGTGAGTTTTCTTTCCTTTTTTGTTAAGTGCTGCTGTTGGTTCCAGCCCTATACCTTTATTGGGTTTTTAGTTAAACTGTCTCTGCCCTGTGGTGTAAAAGAACCTGAGTGTTGTGGATCAAGAAGGGAGAGATGTGGTAAGTAGGGTAGCGATACCTGATCAACCCTGGCAGGGTCACCTGGAGGAGGGGGTCTGATTGTTGAAAGACCCGAAACCCCCTGTGATCCCAGATTACATCAGTGATGATGTGTCCAGGGGCACCATAAGGTGTATCTAAGAACTGTGCCTAACCATTGTATTTGGGTTGAAAGTTTCCCAGGGGTGGAATTCCCCTGGGTGGCATTGTTGCTACAAACATTTTGTAACAAACATTTTCTTCCTGCACATGCTTTTCTCCTCATACCACCACACGTATAATAAAAACTGAATGACTGACTGGATAAGTTGTGGAAACATTTCTGTTGGACCACTTAATGACTCGAGTGTGGCTACACTACTCGCTCCATGAACTGTTACCATGGGAATGAAAAGCCATGTTCTCATCTCAGCAAACACAGCAAAGCCCAGCCTCCAGGAAGACTGAGTGGAGTGATGGGCGGAGCCAGCAACTGCTTGACTCCCACAACTACCCCATCCATTTAGACAAAGGGTTCTCTGGAGGAGGTGAAATAGGGGGTTAGAGAGAAGCTGCAGCAGTCAAACTAAGAGCCGATTTGACCAAAGCATGGCTCTGACAGTTCATTGAGGAATTGTTTCAGATTGGGAATAAAGTGCATAACATGGGACCTTTAAAACTGCTGAGTTTCAGCAGACCTGCAGTTTTCTGGGAGTTTGTTCTACATTTGAGGAGCATAAAAGCTGAATGCTGCTCCTCCTTGTTTAGTTCCGACTCTGTTAACAGAGTAGATTTGACCCTGATTACCTGAGGGATCTGGTTGGTTCATCAGCGTTCTTGACTAACTAGAGCTGTCTGATGGACTTTTTAGGGAGACCTGTTTGGACAAAAGTACAATAGTCCAGTCTACTAAAGATAAATGCATGCACAAGTTTTTCTAAATCCTGCTGAGTCATCTGTCCTTTAATCCTCTATGTTCTCTAAATTAAAATAGGCTGACTTCACAACTGTCTAAATATGACTGCTAAAATTCAGGTTTGAGTCCATGACAACTCCCAGATTTCTGGCTTGATTGTTGATTTTGAACTTAGCTGTTCGAAGCTGAGTACTGACTTTAAATTTTTCTTCCTTGGCTCCAAAAACTATTATTTCAGTTTTGCCTTCATTTAAGTGAAGGAAGTTCTGTTACATCCAATCTTTAATTTGATCGATGAAGTTAATCAGTTTGGATTGGACTGTAGTCTCCTGGTGAAATGATTATGTAGATTTGTGTCATCAGCTTAACTGTGGTAACATATTTTGTTGTTTTTCATCATTTGAGCAAGTGCCAACATGTAGTGGCCCCAGGATGAAACCTTGGGGAACTCCACAGGTTATTTTGGTTTGCTCTGATTTATAGTTACCTATAGACACAAAGTAGTTTCTGTCTTTTAAATATGACTCAAACCAATTAATTTTAGTGCCAGAAATTCCTATCCAGTTCTTCAGCTGGTCTATTAAGATGTTATCGTCGACTGTCAAATGAAGCACTAAGATCTAGCAGTACCAGGACTGAAATGTTTCCGGCATCTGTGCTCAAGCGGATGTCATTAAAGACCTTAAAGCCGCAGTGTGTAAGAATTACTCCCATCTAGTGGTGAGCTAATATATTACAAGCAACCGAGTAGTGCTCTACTGGAGCCTCACCGTTTAAGAGCGTTATTACGACTACGGAAGCCGCGGAAATTCATAAATGTGAAGTTTGTGTGTCCTATCAGGTGATGAAGAGCAGAACGATACATAATTATTATTTTTTATGCCAATAAGTTACAAGCATGCCCTCTATTTATTTAGCACCAAACTACTGCTAATAGCTAATGTTATCGTATGAAATCGGTTTTGCAGACTCAGAGACCATCGGATGAAGGGAGAGGAAGAGGGAGAGAAAGAGGGAGTTAAAGCAGGGGCAGTGGACTGTTGGTGCTGCAAGAGAAAGATCCCGTGCTGTAACATTACTCTGTGTTTAATAACATGTATTTCAGCTGATTTATCAAGGGAGGTGGGCGACGTATTGATAGAAAACAATTATTATCTAAGAGATATTTTTGCTTTAGAATGCTGCGGATCTGGTGATTAAATCATGTCGAGAAACTGGTATTACTTTGGTCTATTTTGTCTGACTAGAAAGAGGACAACTACCCCCACCCTCGTCAACAAATCAGCTGAAATAAAATATGAAACACAACAACAACAACTGAAAACTGTTGCAACGTAGCTTTTCTACTGTAGGCTAACTAACAAATAGTTAGCTTTTATATAGCAAGTAACAGTAAATGATCCGACTTAAATGGAAGGATAAAGTAGTTGCTGGACCACCCTGCCCTGTATTTAACGTAACGGCTAAATAAATTTCACTGTTAGATTGCATTAACTCATCTATCCAGGAGAAAGCCTGCAACCTCTGCGTTAGCTTTGAAGTCCCTGCCTCCATCTGGTAAATGCTCCACTCTTATTTTCTCCCGGTTATTATTTCTTTTTCTTTTCTTGGCTATTTTTTTTCCGTCGGCTCGCAGGCAGAGTTTATGGTCCTCCATTTCAATGTAAGCTGGCAAGCTGAATCATCCACGGTCGTCTTGGCTTGTTTTGTGGTGGTTTTTAGATGGCCAATGATCTCATCCAGGTTTTTAGGACTGATTAAAGAAGTGTATCATGGTGTTGGTGTCTCTGAGTGGACACATGTACATATATCCTACCCTTGGCATGGAAGCACTGTGTGACCTGATTTTCTGAATTTTGTCAGTAAAGAAAGAAGCAAACTCATTACAGGCCCAGTTAGATAGAAGTTCTGGGGTTACTGACACAAGAAGATTAGTTCGCCTGTCAACAGTAACATACAAGGCATAAGCATTATTTCTGTTCGTAGCAATGATGTCAGAACAAGATCGTCTTGCATTTGTCATCTCCAGATTATAAATCCTTAGTCTCCCTTTATAAATCTCATAGGGAACCTGCAACTTTTTTTTCCCCAGCACCTGTGTTCTGCTTTTTGACATTCTCGTTTTAGTTTTTTTTTGTTAAGAATGTTACTCCTATTAGTCTAGGGGGGAAAAGGATTTGGTAACACAAATGAGCCGGAAAACGGAAGTAAAATAATCAACAGTTTATTTACAATAATAAAACTATATACTAGAACCCAACTAAAAGTGTCCTTTTCTGGTGAACAAAATAACAAACTAAAAGTGTCCTATAAAAGGCACAAAACCGGCAGCAAATAACTCGTTGCAATTATAAACAAAGAAAACTTAACCAAAGAAATCCTATGGAAAAATAGGCCGGGGACCAATCCTTCAGCTCTTACCAGCATGGCATTTTTCCATGGAGCTCTCTTTTTAGCAGTGATTACTTTCACCTTGGTGGGCGCAATGACATTTTTTACTATTGACATGATTCACAAGCTCATCAACTGAAGGCCAGGTGAAGGGGGTAAGGGAGAGAAAGCTTGTATAAACATTTCAATGGTATTTTCACCGATGTAAATGTTTCTTGATAACCTTTGAGCTTTTTTGTTGACAATAACCGCCCTCTCAAAGATAGCACAGGAATGATCAGACAGAGCAACATCCATCACCACAATTTTTTGATCCTTCTGTCCTCTGCATGAATGTTAAATTCACCATCAATAACTGCATAGTCAAAGTCAACAGATTATTGACAAGGTTGCACAGTATTTAGGTGGTCTGTATATATCAAGGAACAACAGACCAGAGGGGGAGGTCATCTGGAGAGCCACATATTTGAATGAGGCAAAGTTTTTATTAAAATATCTGCTTACATTAGAGGGAGTCATTAAACAAAACAACCACTTCTCCACGTTTCTTATGTGATCTAGCTTCACTCACAGAGCTGACGTTTGGAGGGGTTGCTTAGATAAGAACAACCAAATCATTTTTTCGATCTAACCAGGTTTCTGTTAAAAACAAGAAATAAAGTTTGTGCTTTGTAATAAAATCATTATATGGTTTACCAGTCAAAGATCTGACATTTATTAAAGCTAGCTTCAATTTGCTAAAAACATTATCTGTCCAGTTTTTGTTATGGGCAGGCTGAAGCTGATGAGGAATGAACATAATTTTGATAAATTTTATAAAATGTATAGGTTGAGTCTTGCTTTTCCAAACACGTATCAGCCATTTTTGTTGCCTCTTAAAACAGGAATAAAGGAAACTACTTTAATTTCGGAACCTGGCTTATACTGGCGCAAGCCATGAGTGACCACATAGTTGCAGCCTGGACCCAGCACATAAACAATCAGAGGCTGTGCTGTTATCAGGCTGTCGAGAAAGATGACGAGTTTGGTTCCATGAAGAAGGAAGGGGATGGGTGCTGGGGCTGTAACCAGATCCTTGGCAAAGCGCAGTACTTTTGTACGTTTTCCACACACGTTTCTTACGTCTTTAACACCAAAGTCACCAACAATCAGAGTTTGAGGCCCAGTCATTTGCTTTTCTTGTGTCCTTTGCCTTCTGAGTTGTTCTTTGGTCTTATTGTTTTGTGTAGGGAGATTTCATCTCGGTGATCAGATGTAAATCCAGAATCCTGCAGCAGTGGAGAAAACCTGTTCTGGAGGAGACTTGCTGTGGCGAAATGGGGTTGCTGATATTTTAAGTGACCAGTAAACGGTCACAAGGAATTGTTGCACCATCCAGAGGGAATACTGCCTCTGGGAACACTCCTCACTAGCACACAGTAGTTAGGCACACTAGTTTGTCATTACGCCACAGGGCAGAGACAGCTCAGGTTATAAACACAGTTTATTGGGCAAAGTAAACCAAAGTAAAATCAAGAAAAGGTAAATATAACTACACCTAATAATTGCATTGGGTCCCAGCACCTGCACACAAAACAAAATGTTAAAAACCAACGGTAACACTTTACAATAAGGGTCCCTTAATTATTATTAAAGCATTATTAAGCATTAATTTAATGTGAATAATATATTATTAACTAATAATATGCTTTACTTAGCATTAGTTTGCATATTACTAAATGTATTAATATGCAGAAAATTAATGTTTACTACTCAACCTTACTTAATGCATTATGTGTTATGAAAAGTTTAATTATATCATTATTTGTCGTTATGTAGGCATTACTCAGTATTAATTACGATGTTAGTTAACATGTTAGTAAGCCCCTAAAAATTTCTCAAGTAATTGTTTAATAATGGTGTAGATTTTTAGTGAATAAATATTAAGTAACAGCTAACTAATGTATCTACTGATCCTTCCCTATATGGTGCACATTACCTGGATCGGAACTAATCAACCATTATTTATGCCATAAGTAATCATTTACTAATGCTGATCTGTGTATGTCATCAGGTAGGCCTTACCTGATCTTAACTAAGGTATTACCTAACATTAGCAGCCTGACTGAAGCCTTAATAAACGCTTCATAAGCATTACTTAACCATAGTTAATTATTATTGAATGCTTTTATGGACCCTTATTGTAAAGTGTAAACACTTATCCCTTTGCTTTCACTTTATAAATGCTTAACAGCCTCAAAAGCATTACTTAACCATATTTAATCATTATTTAATGCTTTTTTAGACCCTTATTGTAAAGTGTAAACATTTATCCCCTCGAAAATACATAAGAGTGGTAAATAAGCATTACTTAGCCGATATTAAAGTCCTCTGAGACAACTTTGTTGTGATATAGGGCTATACAAATAAACTTGATTTGATTTGATTTGATTACTTAACATGTAGGTAAAGAAATCACATACAAAGCATTTTATACATTTTTTTTGGAAATAATCAAAACACATACTGTATACAGATCAATACACAACTCAAGAACTGAAAAAAATTTGAACAATCCACCTCTTAAAAAACATAAAACATTATGTCAACCATGCCTGGATATTTCCAGTTCACGTGTATGCATTGAGGAGTTTTTTAGTAAAGATGTTCTCCTACACACTGTTCTCCATCTGACGTACTATATTACAATCTCAGTTTTGTGGTACCACAAGCTTAGTGGGTAACACATTCATACACCAAACAATACAAATGTATTATTAGTCAAACCTGTACACAAACATTAATTAACTGTGTATTAATACATTAAGTAATGTGCAAACTAATGCTAAGTTAAAGATAATATTAGTTAATAATATATTATTCAACATTTAATTAATGCTTAATAATGCACTAACTAACCTAAATTAAGGGACCCTTAGTGTAAATGTTACCAAACCAAAAATAAAATATACTAAAAGCTTTATAAAACACAAATCAATTAAAAGTGCCCTACAGAATAAACAAAATATATTTCAAATTAAAGGAACTGTGCTTATTGCACTAAAAGAAGAGTCCAGGAAATCCAGACCATGCTATGTGCTGGACCTATATCATTTAACGAACCAGACACCAACGGAATGCAGGAGCACTTGAAGTGCATAATCTTCATGTAGAGCCAAAACAGCACGACGCCAGGATTAGTAAATCCAGGCCCAAATGGTATAAGCCGGGTGACAAAGTTTGGGGGGATGGCCCAGAGGCCACGCAGACAGCAGACTTGCTTCAGGGGGTCGATGCGGAGGTCGAGAAGACTGGTGCAGGCACTCTGGAGGACGCCCCAGAGGCCGAGAAGACAACAGGGCCAGTTCAGGAGGCCAGCCCGGAGGCCGGGCAGACAACAGGCTCCATTCAGGGGGGCGACCCGGAGGCTAAACAGACAGCAGACTTAGTTTAGGGGGCCGGCCCTCGGGCCGAGCAGCCCACAGGGACAGTTCAGGCTGGGCAGGCAGGGGCTCCGGAGGCGGGACAGGCAAGAGCTCCTGAGGCTGGTCTGACTCAACAACGGTGTGGACCACAGGCGGCGATGGAGGAGCGATCTCCCCGGTGGCGCAGACCACAGGCGGCAACGGAGGATCACAAGCTGGGGAGGAGTGTCTTGCTTGGAGACAGGGACCAAAGGCGGGTGAGGAGCATCTCGACCAAAGACCGCCTCTGGAAACTGTCTTTCTGGAGGGCTCAGGAGACACCACAACATGAGGAGCTCTGGAACCAGAGAATACAACAATTCGTCAACCACAGGCGGAGGGAGATGAGCGACCCCCTCAGCGATCTCCTCGGAATCATTGAAAGAAGTGTCTCGTTCAGGGACCTCGTCAGAGACAGGGACATGGAGAGAAGCTTCCCGTTCAGGGACCTCCTCTGGGACAGGGACAAGGAGAGAAGCGTCCCCTCCAGGGACCTCCTCAGGGACAGGTACATGAGAGAAGCGTTCCCTCCAGGGACCTCCTCAGGGACAGGGACAAGGAGAGGAGCGTCCACTCCAGGGACCTCCTCAAGGACAGGGACACGAGGAAGCTGAGACACTAGATGTATCTGGGACGCTGGCGTGTGACATTGCGGCGCTGAGCAGGACCTTGGAGCTGGTGTTGGACGTTGTGGCGCCGGGCAGGACCTTGGAGCTGGAGTCCACATTAACATTAACATATTAAATAGTCTTTTTCTTTTCTTTTTTTTCGGCGCAAACACTTTGCAAGCTGGAGATCCAGCCTGGTGTCAGCTCTGAAAAAAGCTCTGAAATGAAACATTCACTGCAAAAGCTGCTGAAACAATAGCTGCACTGGCTTGGTCAAATAAAATCCGATATTCCCAACATGTTGACTCAAAGTGCACAGCATATAATTACACTAAATAGATATACGCCTATGGAAACAATGGAAAAATATGGACCTATGGAAACGCCTAGCAACTAGGATGGGTCAAAATGCAGAGAAAGAATTTTCCCACTGTGGGACTAATAAAGGATTAAAAAAAAAGAAAAAATCAACCGATACCTGATATAGAAATTTCTTCAATATCGGTACAGATACCAAGCCTATACCAATGAGCGTTATGTAAGTGATCGTAGAGTGAAGTAGGGACAACTGTCTCAGTAAGCTAATTGGCTAGTTAGCTGCTAACATTAATGTCAATGGTGAGCTACTTACTTGTATTGATCGTTAAAATGTTAACAATAGTGATGCCGATTTCATTACTCTTAGCACACATATGTCATGTGTTTGCTGTAACATTATAACAGAGATGTCATGTTTGAATCGGAAATGTTTTAACACTAATGTATTGTTTTATAATGTTACATTAGTGTTTTACACAAAACATTAAAAGCATTACAGGTGGTGCAAAGAAAACATTAAAAAGTAGTAAAAGACAGCAACCAATAGCAAAAATCACAATAAAACCCTAAATTACATTGAAATGGTTAAAAGCAAGAGAAATTAAAAGTTGACATGCAGATTGAGAAAAGAGAAGTTTTTAACCTGGATTTAAAAGTGTCTACATTTGGTGAAATTTTAATTTCACTGGCAGTTTGTTCCACTTGTTTGCAGCATAACAGCAAAATGCTGCTTCTTCATGTTTTAGTCTGGACTAGTTGACCAGAGCTAACTAAGAGCTCTGCTAGGCCTAAATCCTCTGAACATATCACAGATGTATTATGGGCCTAAACTGTTCTGGCATTTGTTAACATTTAGAAGGGTTTTAAAATATATTCTGTGACTAAGTGGAAGCCAATGTAAAGATTTTAAAACTGGTATGATGTGTACAATTCAGCAGCAGTGTTCTGGATGAGCTGCAGGTATTTAATGCTCTTTTTGGGAAGTCCTGTTAAAAGACTATTACAGTCATCCAGTCTACTGGAGATGGATGAGTTTCTCTTGGTCTTTCTGGGAGACTAAACTTTTAATTCTCTTGATGTTTCTGAGCTGGTAAAAAGCTCCTTAGTGACAGCTTTGATGTGGCTGCTGAAAGTCAGATCTGAGTCCATCAACACTCCAAAGTTGCAAACTTGGTCAGTGATTTTAAGAGCCCGAGTCTCCAGGTGTTTATCAATTCTGACCCTCTTCTCTTCGCTACCAAACAGAAAAATCTGTTTTGTCTTCATTTAATTGTAGAAAATTCTTCCTTATCTAGGTGTTTATTTGCTCAAGACACTGACACAACTGTAATAATTAATTTTAGTTCTGTAATATTTGACCCAAAAAGGAGCATTTACAAGTTGAACAGAAGACGGTCAAAGGACTGACCCTGGGGGACTTCACAAGTCATGGCCAGTAGCCTATTGTAACAAAATAAATTCGGGCCTTCTAAATACGACCTGAATCAGTTAAGGACAGTGCCAGAAAGTCCAACCCAGTTTTACAGATTTCAGATACAGAATTATGTGATCTAGAGCAGGGGTGCACTTTGGTTTGTACCTGTACTTGTGTCAGGTTTCTCCCTCTGGCTCGCCTGACAGAAATATAATCCGTTTTGGAGAGTTCCTGAAAATTTGATCAAAATCCGTCCATTTTTTTGAGTAATGTTGCTAACAGACACCCAAAAACTTAACCTCCACCTTGGCCAATATGCCCAATGCCCAAACCTGCATTAAACCAGTAAAATATCAAAACTTTTTTTTTACACTGTACTACTATGTGCACACTTTTACAGATCTGCTTTTAAATCTCATTGTACTCTATATAATGACAATAAAGGCTTTCTATTCTATTTTGTATGAAACAGAAAGAATACACTGTGACTGGGCTTCACACACAATTTTATTGCCTCAAACTTTCAGAAGTGAAAACAAATGGCATGTTTTGTATCAGCGAAGTTTTATCTTGATTTTTAAAACGTATTAAATCTGATATTTTAAATGGCTTTTTTCGAAGATACAACTCCAGAGTATCGATCATAGAATTCTATCCTATTAACAAGGTGGTGGAGGGGATCTGCAGTAGAATGAAACAAAGCTCTCTGAAAGTTTTTGACGTCAGAAGATATTTGTCTGGTTAAACTTATTAAATATAGATTTCAGATTGATTTTCACTGTCATTTCATAATAAACATCCACTGCTGAAAAGTTTTAGAAAATAAATCGAAGCAGATAAAGTGTGGGGATGTAACATGCTGTGTTTCCGGATGTGAATCAGTTTGTAGAAGTTAAATATTAATCTTAGAAGTTGATGAGTTTTATCATTTCTTATTATTTAATATAGTCATTAGGACAGGGCAGATTGATCCAAACATCGATAGAGGTCCCCAGTTCCTTACAGAATCAGTGAATTGAAGACAAAAATGTACATTAAATTACTAATTTTGCTTTCTGTAGTGATCTACCTCGACATTAATATGGAAACTTTACGTTAAACATTATTGTTACTTAATGTTTATCACATTAAACATTAAAACTTTATCAAGTCAATTTGCTTCGACTGGGGCACCACTCTTCCGTAGAATTATGACTAATTAATTCACAGCCCAGAAGAGTGTGTATTTTTATCTAAGAAATTATTTTAGTTACATGTTTCATTTAACTGAAGCCGTGAAGTTTCATCTGAAGTGATCCTAACTCATTTTAAATTAACCACCAAGACACTGCTGAATTATGATAAATGTATACAATTTATTAAAGTTTTAACCATCCTCATCGGAAGACGTGTTGATGGAATTAAGAAGGTCTTTGAAATATTCCCTCCACCGCCTCACATCGTCCTGAGTCGAGGTCAGCAGGCCCCTATCCCCACTGTACACAGTGTTGACGGAGCACTGCTTTCCTCTCCTGAGCCGCCGGATGGTCTAGAATCTCCTCGAAGCCGTCCGGAAGTCATTCTCCATGGCCTCTCCACTTAGCCCGCCAAAACCCATCAGCTGCCTCTGGAGTCCCATAGGCCAAAAAGGCCTGATCGGACTCCTTCCTCAGCTTGACTGCTGGTGACCACCAACGAGTTTCGGGGTTACTGCCACGACAGGCACCAACGACCTTTTGGCCACAGCTGCGGCTGGCTGCCTCAACAATAGAGGCACGGAACACAGCCCACTCTGACTCAATGTCCCCCGCCTCACCCGGGACAAGGTTGAAACTCTGCTAGAGATTGGAGTTGAAATTCTTTCTGACAGAGGACTCCGCCAGACATTCCCAGCAGACCCTTACAACACGCTTGACCGGCATCCTCCCCCACCATCTGAGACTACTCACCACCCGGTGGTGATCAGTTGACAGCTAAGATGATACGACTACAAAGTCGATCATCGAACTGCGGCCTAGAGTGTCCTGGTGCCAGGTGCACATGTGGACACTGTTAGGCCTGAACAAGGTGTTCGTTATGGATAATCCATCAAATCAAATCAAATCAAGTTTATTTGTATAGCCCTATATCAAAACTAAGTTGTCTCAGAGGACTTTACAGAAAGAGGTGTAAATAAACAAACAGAATCAGTAATAAACAACATGAATGTACAG
>JBAMHW010000006.1:31989721-32001609 GCA_037177495.1 Rhadinocentrus ornatus | reverse complement strand
TATTTGGAACTATTTAAAATGTTCTCAGTGGTCTTTAAATTGTGATTATGAAGTTTTTGGCAAAAATCACAAAACCTGTGCCCTTTTCCAGGACTCTGCAGAGGACCAGTAGCCCCTGAGTTGTGGGTGGAGTCAGTACTGCTAAGTGCCCTCCCCCGTTGGCGCCAAACAACCCTCCCCCTCCTCCCTCCCGTTACCATGTGCTGGCTCTGCATGCTAGCACATCGACCGATCATTAGCGGTGCAAAAGAAGAAAAAAAAAAAGAAAGAAAAAAAAAAGAAAAAGGCGTGTACCATAGGAGCTTTGCTGAGCCATGTGGACCCACAACCTCTTTTCCTCATAGTCAGAACGGGCAGAGAGGGCGGGGCAGGAGCTTGTGGCCCCGCCCTGTGGGTTTATGACGTGTAAATGCGGGTGTGTCTGAGCTCGCCTTTTCCTCCCCACTATTGGTTCACAATGATTTAAATGCAGAAATACTCAGAAAAGCCATTTTGATCAAATTTTCTTGTGTGAGAAAAATGCCACATGGACGTGAACATAATGAAAATCATGATTTTCACCGGAGTGGGTTTATATCACGATATATATATTTTGATATGTTCTGCGATGGACTGGTGACCTGTCCAGGGTGTACCCTGCCTCTCTTCCCCTGAGTGTGTATACCATCCCCCCAAAAGACCTAATAATCAGATCTATATTTGTGTGTAAACTCATCATCTTGGATAACACCTGTTGATGTCTGAGCTGACAGTAGATGGCAGTGTGGCTAAAGCCAATTCTGTCTCCATCATTCCTCCTCCTCCTCCTTCCTCAGCCCTGAGGTTCGGGTCCTGATGGAGGTTTTCCTTCCTGGTTCTGGTCCTGATGGAGGTTATCCTTCCTGATTCTGATGGAGGTTTTCCTTCCTTGTTCTGGTCATGATGGAGGTTTTCCTTCCTGTATCTGGTCCTGATGGAGGTTTTCCTTCCTGGTTCTGGTCCTGATGGAGGTTTTCCTTCCTGATTCTGGTCCTGATGGAGGTTTTCCTTCCTGGTTCTGGTCCTGATGGAGGTTTTCCTTCCTGATTCTGGTTCTGATGTAGGCTTTCCTTTCTGGTTTGGGTCCTGATGGAGGTTTTCCTCTCCACTGTCTCCTCTTGCAGCTTAGGATAGAAGATTGAGTAAAAGAGAAGATTTGATCCAATCCGGTGGTTTCCTTAGCTGGTCATTAAGTGTATCATGTAATCTAGTTGTTACAATCGGATTCTGATAAGACTAAAATGAATTGGACTGCATTGGTTTTATGAACCCCAGGGACAGTTCTTGTGAGAGTTGTGATAAATTTGAATTTTGCCTATTGAAAAAAAAAAAACCCTCCCAAACAGTCAAACTGTTTATCTTTTCTTTTCTTGGAGACAAGAATTGCAGAATATAAAACATCCTCTAAGTTTAAAAGCATTATTGGCTCTTAATCATTGAATTGTTGCTCCGATGGCTTCTGCTTAACAGCCACAACAGTCTTATTTGCTAACTGAATCTACACAGACTGGTAATTAAAGTGGGAGAATCTATACACTCCTTTCATGGTTGAGGAAAACTGAACCCTCTTCTTCGTGGCATTATTTGCCCATGTTTTGATGTCATATAAGAGTAAAGTCCACATTTCTAAGGTCAGTGCTAGTCCTATCATGTCAGGTCACTCAATCACACCAAAATCTATGTCCTTTGTAGGAATGATATGTATGATGTGAGAAACATTATGTGACACCAAATTCAGTTTTTCTGAGCAAACAGACTGTAACTGTCGGAAGATTGGTCATGTTTGTGTGGTCAGAGTTTAGTATTTACTTCAAGTCAATCAGTAGTCCTTCTTTCCAGGGAATAACCAGCTTGTCACATCTTCATTGAGGACTGAGTGATGTTGCAGCCTGAACAGCATCCGCAGGGAGTTCAGGAGAGTGTGAGCATCCTCACATCACAGGAACGCCTGCATTTTTTTAACAAGGAAGCACATTGTTTGAACCCACTCTGTATTTCAAACAGGCAGGCAAAATGCTGTCGTCTTTTGACATTCCATTAAAGAGGCTGGATGCGGTTTCCACGCTGAGAGCCGGGCTGGGCTGAGGAAGGAGGAGGAAGAGGAGGAATGATGGAGACAGAGTTGGCTTTAGCCACACTGCCATCTACTGTCAGCTCAGACATCAACAGGTGTTATCCAAGATGATGAGTTTACACACAAATATAGATCTGATTATTAGGTCTTTTGGGGGGTGGTACACACACTCAGGGGAAGATGCAGCCTAAGCAGCTACAGCACAACGATCACTGCTGTTCTGCTAAAGCCCAGGCCATCTATTTTTGAGCTAAATATGTTCCCATTTATTGGATAATTCTAACTCTGGGACTCTGGGCGAGCTCAGACCTCTCCCATGTGCATGAGGAATATCAACTGGCCTCGTGCAGACAGCTCGCCCCTGCAGCTTAAGCTAAATAAATTGTAGAACTAATTCATCCCTGCTTCAATTTAACTGCTAAAGCAATATGTGTACTGGCAAGGGGTGAAGGCAATGTGCAGTCAGTGTGGCTCATAGTGAGAAATGTTGGTGTGCTGCCTGGGGTGAGTTAAAGTAGGTCATGTCATGTAAGGGATACTGCTGGGATGTAAAGAGGATATGTTTACAGTGTAGATAACATATTCATATAAATTGGTGGAATTAATTCATGGTAAACTAAACTATACTCTGGAATGAATGAAGTCAGGCCGATGAACTGATAAATATGGGATCCGAGTCGTGACCTGGATCAACGTTTTTGGTTGCATATTTCTGAAGTACTTTGCAGGTAGTTCTTCATGTGTTGAATCAAAAATACGGCTTTTAGATTAAGGTTTGTGAATGACCTGATGTTCTAGGTTAGCCCTGCTCTGACCGATTTCAGACTTTAGATGTTCCTGTAAATGTTGCTGAGGCTCAAGATTTGCTGAAAGAATTTTTATTTTGGCCTGATTCCTGTTGCAGCTGCAGCAGTAAAAGGAAAAGCCGACCCAGAATCTTTAATGACTTGCTGTAAGATGCAATTAAAACATCTTGTTCTGTATTTGACAACTCCAATATGCCATTTATCCTTTATGTATGATTGAGACACAGTCACATCTGGAACTGCGTGTAAAAATACCAAGTCTAGCCTCTCTTTATATTTCCTTTCCTATTCGACTGCAGTGTTGATATCCAGATGCTGGTGTGTGACGTGGTGCCGTAAATGTGGTGAAATGTAGTTTTTCAGCCTCAGGAAGCTGCAGGGCAACAGCAACTCCAGGAATGTAGATATTAAATGTCAATGTGCTCCTAAAATGAGCTATTACTGAGCAGTTATTTCAGAAAGTTTTTAGAAACGTTCCATGGGAAGTTTAGGTGGTGAAAATGAGCGGCTGGAGGTGAAGGTCTTTTGGAATCTGATTGAACCCTTTAAAGCTGAGTTTATACCCCCGCGGCGTCTGCGAAAGGTCGGTTATGGCGTCAACGCTGAATGCTTTGCGTAGATCTGCGGAGGCTTGACACGCACCTCTTCCAGATCTGATGTGCACCCCTGCTTGCAGCACTGTTACATGAAAGTACTCCGTTGTGATTGGTTGGTTTGTGATCAACTTCTCACTGAATTTGTGCAGTAATAGTTGAGGAGAAACCGCAACACAATGCCTTCAATACACTTCGCCAGAGTCAGCTATGCTGGCCCTACTGTACGCAGTATCAAGCTAGCTTAAGACCAACAGCATCACTGGCGCTCCGAAAGAGACACCCATCGCCACCGCCACCGACATCGGGTACATCGGCTAACTGACTTTCAGACTGTCCGTTTAAGCATTTTAGTAAAACAATAAAATTAAATAAAATTAATTTAACTTTCATCGATGGCCATATTTAAAAAAAAAAAAAAAAAAAAACTCCTACAAAGATGTATCCAATATAAATAAAGAATTGCTCATCAAAAATAATTTATTATCTCGTCTATGAACATGTATAGATAGCTTGAGTTAGCTTTAAGAATTAAGACAATAAGGATTTGAGATTCCATCAAAATTATAAAACATCTTTGATAAAATGAAATCACGTGTTAGAACCCTTTACTCGGCGAACAAGGATGCAACACAACAAACTACTTACTGTGGAAGTGGACAATTTTGGGGGCCAAAAATCAGAAGGTCTAGGGAAGCCCTGAGGACAAGTAACCATAACAAAACACACACATAATCCTACAAAAATAATATGCAATAAAAGATTTTACCAGCAATGACACAACAAGGCCCAAGACAGAAAATAAAATTAACCTGTGCACACTTTTCATAAAGGAAAAAATAGGTAAAAGCAGACCCAGGTCTGTAATAAATATAGTCTCTCCAACACAACCAGTGATTTACTCTGACTTTGGTGGATGTTTGTGCTTGCTTTTGTTCTGCATCTTTCTCTAAACTTATATGGAAGTTTTTGAGTCATGATCTTCACGTTGGCTGGCATGTTTAGTTCCTCCAAATATTGTAAGTCCTCCATGGCATCGCAACATTCACGAAGGAGCAGTCCATATGCTTTTAGTGCCTTAGCGTCCTCACTTTTGACACTTGGCCAGCCAGTGACCTTCTCCATGTAGGCTGCTGTTATGCTAAATTCATTTCCAAAATGTTCCTTGAGTAACCGTTTGGCCACAGCATATCCTTTTTCTGCAGTCATATGAAGACAGCTGCGAACTACGTTCCTTGGTTGTCCTTTGGTGTACTGTTCAATAAAATACAGACAGTCTCCCTTACAGCTTGCTTTAGTCTCCACACAATGCTCGAAGGCCTTCATGAATGAAGTAAACTGCAGCAGATCTCCATCATATGTAGGGATTTCCCTGTGGGGCAACAACTGAACTGTTTGCATTTGTACCAGATGAGCTGTTATGTCGTTTTGTTTAAACACACTGTACAGACCTGTTGCTGGCTGAGCTTGACTTGGTTGAGATGGGTGGTTTTAAGTGTCGGCTTGACTTGGTTGAGATGGGGTATAGAACCTGAACCCACAGGTAAACCCCTTTGTGATACCAGGGTTTTTGGAACTTCACCTGTCTCTGCTAGGTTGTGAGTAATGTAGGTTGTATGTGGGTCAGTTGCAACATCCATATTCAACCACGGCTCCTCATGTCCTTTTAAAACGTGAAGAGAGGTGTGCTGCTGTAAAAGCTGATTAGTGGTAGATTTGACCTTGGGCTTGGCACCCTTTTGCTTGAAGTAAGACTCCATTCCATGAAAGTATTTGGATGCAATGCTTCCTCTGTCACTGCCCTGTAGCACTGTTAGTCTGGCGGTAGCAGCAGCTAATTTGGTGTCCAACTCCCGTTGTTCCTCTTTCCTTTTTATCAGATACTCTTGTTCCTCCAGAGCGTGCTTATCCTTCAAAGCAGCAGCACAAGCCATAAGCGCAGCCCTTTCCGCCTCTGCTCTGATACGTTCAGAAGCTGTGGATGATTTGCTGCTAGAAGAACTTGTAGTTGAGGAGCTCTTTTGATGTAACAGTCTCCTGGAAGATCTTGAGACATTTGAGATGCTGTCATGAGGTTCAATTTGTGCAATTTGTGGCTCCTCCTCCTCCGTGCCACCAGCAGAAGCTTTAAGCAGAATTTTCTTGCCATTTTCATTATTCCTTTCTTTGTGGGAATTAACCTTATCAGCTGTCATGCTCTTTTCCTCAACCGGAATACCAGAAGCTGGAATATCACAAGCATTCTCCAACTCTTTGGTAACAACTGATAAAGCTTGAATTTGTGCAACATTTTGCTCCATCACATACAGCAGCAGAGCAACTTTGACATTTAACCAACCACTTTTGAGTATCAGCAACAAAATCATAAACATTCAACATTTTAGCCTGATACCATATTTCATGCTTTGTGCTTCATCAACACGTAATAAACCCAATAAAACTTTGTGTAATTGTTGTGTTTCTTCAGGCAAACCCAGAAACCTGTTAAACTCTTCTTGAACCTTATTTACACACCGTTTGTCCTATTTTAACGCAATAATATATTGTCTTAATTTGGACAGTTAATTTAACCTCTTGTTTTTTCTCTGTTTCACTGTGCGCTTTTACCTTCACGCGCAGATTGAAGTCAGAGTCACTTGTCACACCTTGAACAGTTTCCTCTTCTGCCATACTGGCCAAAAGTTCGAAGCTTGTTTTATTGACGCGCAAGACGGACACTTTGTATCAAAGCAGATGTCACATATCGATGTGACACACGTCCTGCTATTTGATTTTACGCATACGAAACTGCTTTGTGTGCACACAAGAATTATAATGGCCATTAAAAAACATCAGCGCTGTTCCACATACCCAAATGGTGCGTTGGCCGGTGTTGTGCCCTAAAGTGAATGTCTGCTAGAAACTGATAAGACGGCCGCCGCGCAGCTTGTTAACGCTGTGTCGTTCAGTTTTCTCTCTGATCTTTGGCTGTTCTTCTCGGTATCAAACCGACATAACATAACATTATTTACAATTGCAGAGGTGCTGTAATCAGAAATGATATTCAGGCATGTTGCTTCAATGTCTAGGCTTCATGTGTTCATTTTTAGAATGTAAAGTCCAAATAGTTTATGATTTATGTGTTGATTTACAAAGTTTCATTTACACTGATCATGACTTTTTTAAATGATTGCAGTACATTTGCAGCATCTACTTGGAAGTGGTCTGCTTTCATTCAAGAGTTTTATGTACAGATGACTGATCAACTAGTATCTTACTAGTACCGTATAATCAGTTTCTGGCAGACGATCACTTTAGGGCACAACATTGTGCCATTAATTAGTTAAAGCACTTGCAAAAGCAGATTTTTATTTGTTAGTATGGACATACCGTCAGTTATATGTGTGTGTTACGTTGGTTTTATACCGAGAGGAACAGCCGCAGACCAGAGAGAGAAACTGGGCGACACAGCGTTAACAAGCGGATCGGTTTCTGGCAGACATTCACTTTAGGGCACAACACCGGCATACGATGCTTTAATATCCAGATGTGTGCCTCTGGTAATCCCGGTGCTCCACTAGCTTGGTCTTCTGCAGCCTCAATCCTGGTGTCCTGATTTCTCCCGTGCAGCTCAGAACCTAATGCGGACCGCTGCCTTTTAATCCAGAAACTCCACCAGCCTTTTCTCCTGCGCTGCAGCTGCGTTTTATCCATTTGGCTCCAATAACCCGCTCCGTTGCCGCAACCCATTAAACAGCAGCGACAGGTCAGCGCTTCTTCCAAACGAAGCAGTTTTCTACCTAAATGTAGTGTCTATCCCAATAAGGCGCTACTGGTTGGTGATTGGTTTGGCGTAGTTCCTACAGGCACTCAGTTGTGTTTAATGACGACTCTTCTTTGAACCGGTGTACAAATCAGTCAGTCATTATCTGTACCGCTTATTCCATTATGGGTTGCGGGGGAAGCTGGAGCCCATCCCAGCATTGTTTCAGGTGAGAGGCAGGGTACACCCTGGACAGGTCACCAGTCCATCGCAGGGCCCGGTGTAAAAATCATTTCCTCAATTATTTTCTATGACAAATTATTTCCCTGGTTTCCATTATTTTCTACATTCATAATAAACAAACTTAAACTCTTGCTGAGTACCGACCCGTAGAAAACTGTTTACTTCCCTCAATTACCAACGCCTGAGTATTAGGTGCACCTGTCCTTATAATGACTTCAGGTTACTCTACACCACAGACAGACAGCACACAAGACTCGCTTGGCACCCCCTACAGGTTGGGAGGGAACCTACAGTAAAACGGCTCCTACAGTCATTTGTCCTCATAGCCTGTGTATGAGGCCCCAAAATGAGAAAATTCTGTCTCCTCTCTCACTTGCTCCACTTCTCAGCAAATGTGTGCTCAGACGGGTGAGTCTGAGATGTTTCCTTTGTGACATCACGAAGGGAAATAACTACTGCCCCCTGAAGTAAATTCTGTCGCTAACCAGCCTCCTGGCTAACTGAGCCTCATAAATCACAGAGCGGGCGCAAGCAAAAGCAGAATCTTCTCCCAGAGAGAGGTGTGGACAGGTACGACTTACAAACATTTAATGGTTCATCACAAAAACAGCCGTTCTCAGGAGAGCTCACTAGAGCCACTTAAGGCTGAATTTGTGGCAATACACTTACTATGTTGAAACACATTACACATGGCTGAAATGTTATGGAAGTAGTGTGTGTAGGTTAATGCTGCTCAGGCTGGTCGGTAATGCGACCTTGCTAAAGATGAGACTTGGTGACGATGATGATAACCAGCTTGTTACTCTAAACATGGTGAAGGAGATATTAATTCACTGTAAATCCTTGAATCTGCATGTTGCTGTCTCTCCTCCATTCTGGGAAAATCCTGCATCTTTTCTAGTGTTTGGGAGTATTTATGGAGTACAATCATATGTGTGAAATTTATGCTTGGCTTCCTCATTATTCTGGCTGAGTTTTCCAAAACTTCTCGCCCTTCCTCCGGAGGGTTTTATGTCCAATGATGATCTTAATGTTTCTTCATTTCGACTGAACCTGCCATTAAAATGCTCTGGTTTCAAAATTGGTGCAATTTATCAAAAAGGCCACAACAGTTTACGGTCCTGTTATCTCATTGGTCTGAAATAGATGACAAAAGTTCAGCCCACAAAACACTCACTGATCCACTGCATTACCCACACCCCCTCACACACACAGAGGCAAAGAGAAAAATCACCATCAGTCTTTCTGACTGCATGGCTTGTGTTTTTCTGAGGTCATGGAAGATCAATGTTGACTCCATGGCACAATCATCTGAGGAATAAGATTAGCATATCTTAGCAGCGATTGAGTCATCTCACTGGATGCAGCAGGGAGGGGTGATTAAGGATTGATTGTCCCAGCAGGAGCACTTTGGAAATTTAGGAGACGAAGGATGGAGCCCAGAAAAAGCAGAAAGACAAAGAAAGCTGTGGCAGCCAAAGCCACTTTACTACCAAATCAAAAAATATTCAGTGCTAATTCCAGATAGTTTGCAGCCCCTCGTGACATTATTTCCCACCAAGGTTGTATTTCCTGGTTTAGTTCATCTCAAATCATTATGAAAAATTCTTGGTCACAGTGAATTATTAAAACTAATTTAAAAGAATATAAGTGCTCGGCATAAGCATTATATTCTTAAAGCAGCAGCCACCGTCAGATCCAGCCTCTCGCTTTGACTCTGGAAGGAAATCTGCATAATTTTAATTCTTCTTAGACAAGAGGAGATGAGAGATGGAGTCACATGAAAACTTAAATTCTAGTTTCAAATGATTGTTTCACTTACTTTCCTCTTCTTTACCTGTAGTCCATTAAACAAAAACAAAGTAAGGTAGTTTCATTGTCAATAAAAAGAAGAACGTAAGAAGAATTCCCAACACAAGGGAAACATGCCGCCTTAATATAATCCGGTCTGACAGCCTCCGCCAGTAAAGTTCAACACTAAAAAGCAGAGAAGCAGTGGGGTCAGATTTCTCTCCAAAGGACACCACATGACTTTCTGACTTTATTACTTTTTTAACCTTCTCTTTATGGTATTTCTTTCCATAATAAGTTCCAATAACACAACAGAGGTTAAAATAAGACAAGATAAAAATATATGCATACACATACATATATACACTACAAATATATAGAGATTTATACACACATACATGCACCCCTGCATACCTACAAAAAACTAAATGAGGTAATACAGGTGAAACTCAAGACTTAATTTATTTCAGTAATTCAACTTAAAAAGGTAAACTAATTATTTAAACTATATAAACTATATTATATACACTCATTAAATGCAAAGTGAGACCTTTTCCGCATTTATTTGTTATGATTATGGCTGAGCTCAGTGGGCAGGGCATCGGCCGACCCTGGAGACCCCAGTTTGAATCCCACAGGGGACGAATATTAACACTTCCAGTTGGGTCCCCTTAACACTGCTGCCTCACCACCTTCAGACGTTAGTCGCTTTGGAGAAAAGTGTCTGCTAAATGACTGTAGAAGAGAATTATGCACATATGTCCTGGCTTTAGATGTGTAGGCTGCGCCATTTTTCTGTCCTTGTGTATTTTATCGTGTTTTGTTTTTTATATGTCCTCTCTTTCACTGACCCTTACCCTTAGGTTATAAATCTGCAGCAACTGTGTGATGCTGTCATGTCAACATGGAGCAAAATCTCTGAGGAAGGATTCCACCACCTTGTTGAATCTTACACACCAAGAATGAAGGTGGTTTCTGTATCTAACTGCATGTAGAAGCTTTTCTGAACAGGATTAACCATCCTGGTATCCATTATTTTTTTAGATGTCTGTATTTTATTTTTTCTTGCTTTACCTGCCTTGAACTTCCGTGTGAACAAACATGACACTAACTCTTTATTTCCTGAGTGTTTATTCATAAATATTTAGGTATAAATTCCAACCTCTGACTTCAGCTGTCAGATGGAACGATGAAGGCGTCATCTAAACTTTGTGCAGTTGTTGTTAGAGAATATAAAAAGTCCATTACTCTGTCTGTTGGAGCCGCAGTGAATATCATTACAGAGTCCTCTGTGTGGCCTCTGAGAGAATTTTCTGAGTCTCCAGTGGGTTATAGGTTACATCACGTTTATTTACTGTGACCATTACCTGCTTAATAGTGCCACCTCTCTCCACATGCCAAAGCATTTGTCTCACATCAACAGACTGTGAATGACAGGTGCCAGGAGTGATTAGATCCAGTGGATTAAGGTGAATGCTTACTGCCTGAAAATACACCACTGCAGTTCTCAGTTGTCAGCCATGAAATGAGACAGACACTCCAAATGAAAGAACAGCTCAGGATAATATCCCATTACAAATGCTGTTTACTCCGCATGTCTGGATTTATCCAGGCTGCCCAGAACAGTATCTGTTCAGACTGTGTCCTGGCTGGAAGGAGGGTTGCCAGAAATATATCCCTTTAACTCTTCAGAGACATTCCCAGCGTTAGTGGCAGAATGCTCCATCTCTCAGTCGCCCAATTCCCTGTCAGTCATGTCTGAAATCTTGTCCTAATGCAGGCTGAGGGGGAGTCGCAGAGTGGCACTGTGCCTCGGTGACTTCCCTCAGCCAAAAATCAGCAGAAAACATTAATCAGTGACCCCTTTGTCCTTCTGACTTTGTATGGCTCAGACGTTGAAAGTATCATTTTGTTACATACCCTCACATACCAAAAAACATGCTAAATTTAAAATACTCTAAATTAAAATACATATACTCAGACTCAGGTCTTATTTTTTTCTCAGTACAAGATAAACAGCATGTCAGATGATAAAACTGACATTTTACCGTGTGATGGAAAATATGAGCCGATAGTAAATCTGATGACAGCAACACGTCTGTAAAAAGTAGTTCCAGGATGATGTTCAGCATGGGTAAAAAAGTCGTTCCAAGGTGATGTTCAAAACGGTGTAAAAAGTAGTTCCAGGGTAAAGATGAAAACGGTGTAAAAAGTAGTTCCAGGATAATGTTCAAAACTGTGTAAAAAGTAGTTCCAGGGTGATGTTCGGCACGGTGTAAAAAGTAGTTCCTGGGTGCGGTTCAAAACGGTGTTCTAAGTAGTTCCAGGGTGATGTTCGGCACGGTGTAAAAAGTAGTTCCAGGGTATTGTTCAAAATGGTTGTAAAAAGTAGTTCAAGGTTGTTGTTCAGCATGGTGTAAAAAGTAGTTTCAGGGTAATGTTCAAAACAGTGTAAAAAGTAGTTCCAGGGTGATGTGAAAATGGTGTTAAAATTAGTTCCAGGGTGATGTTCAGCATGGTGTAAAAAGTAGTTCCAGGGTGATGTTAGGCGTGGTGTAAAAAGTAGTTCCAGGGTGATGTTCGGCACGGTGTAAAAAGTAGTTCCAGGGTATTGTTCAAAA
>JBAMHW010000006.1:31885058-31898450 GCA_037177495.1 Rhadinocentrus ornatus | reverse complement strand
GCCATGAGCCTGACAAGATAAATAACACTTTTAGAGAATTCTATAAAACTTTATATAAATCACAATTAAACACAACAAATGAGACTATTGATCAATTTCTTAGTAACATCAAAATTAAAACATGAAACTAAAATGGCCTTGGATTGACTTCCTTCAGTCAGTGAACTCCATGAAGCTCTCCAGCATATGCCCAACAATAAAGCCCCAGGTCCAGGTGGTCCAGGACCAGGCTGGCACCACCTTTCTACAATATGATATTAGAAATAAAAGAAAACAAAAAATCTTCAAATATAAACCTAGCTAATATTACACTACTACTCTCACAGACACGTGTGCAATTTAAGTCACTCATACGTTATACTAAACCTCTTATATATCATACTGAAATCATTCATACACTATGGTGAAACCTCTCATATACCGTATCACCATAATGGCTGCACCTACAGCCACACATGTAAAGGCAGTAACCACGTACACCTACACGTTTTAGTTATGTTAGTTTATAATTTAACACTAATTTTTTTACAGTTTTAGTTTAAACATGGTTAAAATGCTTTAGTTTTTTTAGTTAGCGCGCACGTTAAGAAACTAGTATTTTCACCTTTTTGTTGTTTATTTAACATGCATTCTTTTCTTTTACTGGTGCTGGGGAGCCATGTGAAAGCTTGGGGGCAGAAGTGAGCACATCTGTCAAAGCCAAAGAGCAGGAAGTGCCGTGGGCCTAAACCAAGACAGCTCCTTCCAGAGGGGAGATCGATTGCTGAATATTTTATATATTTAGATTTGGTTTTGAGTACTTTGAATTCTTGCTTCCTTTTTGATAGTTCTTTGTGTTAAGTAATAAGTAAACTAACTGTTTAGATTTTGTCTCTGTTTAGTTTATTTGTTAACCCCTTTTTGTCTTAAGACTGGTTTGATCAACCAGTATTTAAGTTCCCCTTTTGTTTCATGTATGTTAGGTCAGTTTGGTTTCTTTGTGTTACATGTTAAACAGTTTAAAGTTTTCTGAGTTATCGTTATACCTTTGTTGGTTTAGTTTGTAAATTTGACCTCTTAAGGGCCTGAAACAATTTGTGAGTACTTTTTTGGGTAAATAAAACCTGTTCCTTTTTGAAACCACCTGAGCCCTTGTCCTTCCCTGGCTCGGTCCCTTACCATCATCCTGAAATCATCCATACACTATGGTGAATCCTCATCGCCTGAAAGTCATCTCAGTGAAGCTGGAAAAGGTGAAAACAAAGCATCTGTCTCATCCTTGACTCAGTGTTTGGTAAAGGAAGTTCTTAACCCTGTCTTTCTGTTTTCATTTGACAGTGTTGAAGCATTTAATATTTGTTCTAAATACAAAAGGTTTTGGGGGGAAAGGATGCTTGTGCAACTGAAATAATATCTGTCTTGCTGTATTTTTAACATTTCATTAAAATTTGTAGCCGGTGTTGTGCCCGGAAGTGAATGTCGGCCAGAAACTGATTAGACGGCCGCGCAGCCTGTTAACGCTGTGTCGCTCAGTTTCTCTCTCTGGTCCGCGGCTGTTCCTCTCAGTATAAAACCGACATAACACGCACATGTAAGTGACAGTATGTCCATACTAACAAAGAAAATCTGCTTTTGCAAGTGCTTTAACAGATTAATTACAGCTGCAGGGGTGCTGTACCGATCACTTCATGGCACAACATTGTGCCATGAAGTGATCGTCTGCCAGAAACCGATAAGGTACCAGTGCGATACTAGTTGGTCAGTCATAGCTTTGAATTAAAGCAGACCACTTTCATGTAGATGATGCAAATGTACTGCAATCAATTAAAAAAAAAAAAAAGTCATGATCAGTGGAAATGAAACTTTGTGAATTATGAACTATTTGGACTTTACATTTAAAAATGAACAAGAATAAGGCAAACACATGAAGCCTAAACAGTGAAGCAACATGCCTATCCTTTCTGATTACAGCACTTCTGCAGCTGTAATTAATCCATGTTATGTCGGTTAGACCAGAGAGAAAACTGAGCGACACAGCGCTAAAAAGCTGCGCGGTGCCCGTCTAATCAGTTTTTGGCAGACATTCACTTTAGGGCTCAACACCGAGACACGGACATTTTCAACTTGTCATCTTGTTTGCAGGAATTGCTTCTGTTCAATGGGAGTGGGATTATTTAATTTGTTTGATGTGACCATGAGTTTATGATCACTAAGTTAAGCAGCTGGCTTCTTCAATCCTATACTGGCCTCACCAGATACCATATACTAAAGACAGCACTGGGCAACATACTCTTCACCTGCGTTTGGAGTACTCTCCAGGATATGATTCCCAGTGCTGTCCAGGTCTTCGTTTGACAGCAATATATATCTTAATGGCCGAGATATGCTAGGTGGCTGTTAGCATGTCCTCATTCAGACCTACTACTGTCGGTTGACCGGCTGATGTCAAGTTAACTTATTCATTCCATTTACTACTTCCTTCGTGTCATAATTATTACCACAGTTAAAAATAAAATACTCTGCATATGTAATTTTCTGTCTCACCCACAAATTGTGAATATTTGTGGATGGGTGGAGAAAGGGTAAAGGGGAGGAAGGGGGGGAAGGAGGTGCTTCCGGGCTCTTGGAAAGCGTGATACATGTTTGTTTTTATTTATTTATAGGAACTCCTGATTATCAGCTTAGTTTACCTGTAAAAGCTGTAGGAAATTCTCTGTTGTGTTTCTGTACAGGTGCAGCAGTTGGTTGTCTGGTGTTAGGCTGGATTGAAGCTCGTTGCTTCTGTCTGTTGTATTTTTGTCTCCTCTTCCTTTTGTCTACTTTCCTTTTCACTTTTCCTCATTATTTTCCTTTTTTTCTATCCCCTGCGGTAAGGTCCAACAATATTACTTAAATTCCATAATTCAAAATAAATAAGATTTTAAAATATAAATATAAATATAAATAAATAAATAAATAAATAAATAAATAAATAAATAAATAAATAAATAAATAAATAAATAAATAAATAAATAAAAAAAATATATCAAGAGGAACCTTATACTCATAAAGCTTCCCATGGCACAGCATATTTGTTTGCACAACACCGCAGCCAGACCTTCATTCTGCTGCTACCATGCTAGACAGGACAAGGTTAAAAATAATAAAAGGATCCTTCTGAGAGTCAGGAGGAGGAATTTAGCAAGTTACAGAAGAGTCCTACAGCAAGGAGGAGGGGGAGTGTGAAGAAGAGGAGGAAGAGGGATGATGAGACCTCTCCATGGAGGTCTTTAAAAGAAAACTAGGGGTGTGAGGGGTACTGTTTTGGTATCTAAGTGCAAAAAGTGTTGTTTTTCTTAAAAGGGGCCTTAAAGACTCACTCTATAACTTTTCAACCGTAAAAGTCTGCATTCTGTTTGATGGCACAGCGACATCTATCGTGCATTTCTGAATTCAGTTGCAGCCGAGTTTCGCTTAGCGCACGCGTCACACGCTAGCAAGCAGATGTTAACAAACTGACCATTGCATACGCAAACCGTGGCTGATTCAGCAAAGAAACGTTGGAGGAGAGGAAAGAAAGAGATCCAGAGACAGAGCAAGAGTCAACATAAGACTGGAGAGAGCTCACAGTACAGGTAGGATGCAAGACGGATGACAGACTAGCTGCCGATGGGGAGCACATCACTGAGAAAATGGCAAATTTAAGTCGTGCATCTTTAACAACATTTCTGTGCATCTGTTAAATTATTGGGAAGAAGAAAATACCTTAAGGCTTTAACACTGTTTCTGAACCTGTAATTTGCATTAATTTATTTATTTTATTTGTCAGCTGCTTGGAATATTTGAAAGATATTCCATATAATCTGTGCCTTGTGTTTTTGTAATTACTTAATAAAGAGAAAGACAAACTACTGGCGGACTGAGTGGATGTGTTTCTGCAGTGCTCATGCAAAGTGTCCCTAAATTTAGCCCAAAGTGCTACAATTTCCACCAAAGTCATCAGCATAGAGTCTCAAAAACTCATCTGCTAAATTCAAGCTAGACCCCAAAGAAGGGGAAAAGAGACAAAAAGTCACCAAGCAAGTAGAAGTATGGACATGACTAGGGAGCGTGATGGTAATTCTGCTCCTCTGACTGCCAGCAAGACTCCAGCAGAGAAGAAAACAAAGCTGGAAGAAACAAGTGAGATTTAGGTTGTGAATGAAGTTATTCTACAAGCCATATTAAGCCTTGAAAGGCAGTAGAGGAGCAGCTGGTGGATCTGAAGGAGCAAGCTATAGACAGAGCGGCACAATGCTTGGTAGCCTAGCAAAGGCGGTTCAGGTGAACGCCGAGGAGGTCGAAGAATGTAAACAGAAAATAAAGAAGCTGGAAGACCAAAATTATCATCAAATAAGTTTCTGAGTTAAAAGAGAGAGAGTGAGAACAAGAAAGCTAGAGAATAAGATGGTACCTAAGCATCAAAAGCCTGGACGGAAAACATGGAGAAGACATTCGTAGGAAAGAGATCCACATTCTTCAGAAAAAAGCCCTGGACCAGAGAGAAAGGATGGAAGATGCGGTGGAAATATATATGTATAATATATTTCATTTGGGTATCATCATTTCCAAGGAAAAGGCTATAAATGAGAATTTGAACTTTGTGGAGAGGCTGGAAAACCGCTAACCGATCTCAAACAGTTGGTTCAGGAGAGACATTTCATTGTTTGGAAGAGTACTATGTTAAATGGAGGCGAATTCACCCTGCATTGTCTCTGCCTGTTTGAAGGGATTTAATCAAGAAAATGAATGATTTACTACCAAAGTTCATATGGAGGAATAAATGCCATTATAGGAAAGAAGATCTGGTTTCATCACTGGAAGTTGGGGGTTTAAATTTAATTGATTTTGATATAATGAATGAAGTCTTAAAATTGAAATGGCAAAAGTCATTAATTAAAAATGCAGATTTCCTGTGGTTCACCATCCTCAAGGTTATTTTTAAAACAATGAGGGAATGAATTGTTTTTTAATGTTGTAACTTCAGATGTAACGTGTTACCAGTAAACTCTGTGTTTCACCAGCAAATGAGACTATATTGGAAATGAACACACACACAGCACGATACATCCTGGACAACCAGGAGGCATCTCGTTTGATGGAGCCAGAAGGGACGTTTTTAGATCATGAACAGTTTTCTATTAGGAATCATTTAGATTGTCCCAAAAATTTTCTAAAAGATATTTAGAAATCTGTTCCAAGTTCTTTCCGATCTCTTGTTAAAGAAAATGTTCCGTATCCAACTCCAATACTGAGCTCATTACAGACCGAAGGAATAACGCTGTGATGACAAATGTAACAACACAATGCTGAGGATTTCCCTCCTTAAGGAAAGTAGGAGAAATTTCATTCTTAGAAACTTTACAATGATTAAAATACAAACTAATTTCATCAGTTATTCACACCCCGCAAAGCAAAGGAGAGGAGATGCAATGTAAAATAGTGGATTAAAATATGTCCAACTAACGAGTTTTTGATGTCTAAATTCAATTTAAATAAAGAACATTGCGTCTTTTGTTTGAGAAATGTTGAGAGTTGAATTATTTTATTTTATTTGTGAACCAGTGCTTCTTCTTTGGACAGATCTACAAACCTGGCTGAGGTTAAAGAACGTTGTATTCTCTTCACTGTCTGATACCACTGGAGTAGAAAAGGAATATTTAGTAAACATTTTGATTAAAATTGGAAAGTTCTTTATTCATAGATGTATATACTTCAAAATTAAACCCACATTAAATTGTTGGATTTTATCTTGTATTCTAAATCTCTAAGATCAAAACTAAACGTGCAGTCAAGCTAAGCTCAATGCATGATTTTACCTGATGGAATAATAATTTCCTTTATCCTGGGCCTGATCAGCCCTGGCTGGGTCGCCTGGAGGAGGGGTCTGATTGTTGAAAGACCCGAAACCCCCTGTGATCTCAGGTTACATCACTGATGATGTGTCCAGGGGCACCATAAGGTGTATCTAAGAACTACTTTTATTTTATTTAAGAAAACTTTATTTATTTATTTGTTTGTTTATTTATTCCTTCTTGTCTTCAGTTATATACACAACATATTTTATTGTGTCTTTTGTTCTACTTGTCTTGTTTCTAATAGAAGTTTTTTTTCTTGCTCAACCTGAGTAAACAATGTTAAGTTGAAGAAAAGATCCTTTATTGATCCCCCCGTGGGGAAATTTTAAAGTAAATGAGACATTAAACAATAGACAAAATAAAAAACAAAGACACAAAAAACAGTATGTGCAATAAAAAGTAAATAATAATAACAGAAAAAGACAGAAGCAGTATTTATATACACAGCCTCGCCCAGATGTTAGATGTGCAGTGGTGAGGCGTTATTACACAGGTGAATATGGATATATAGAAAATATGAAAAAGACCCGGAAGTGCATAGCTAAGACATCAGCAAGCATCAGTCCTACTGAGATATGAAAATGTTTGTTGCAGTGACAGAATTCTAGTGCAGCATTAAACAGTCTGATGGTGTTTGGTATGAAGGACCTGCAGAAGCTCCGTCCTAAACCTTGGATCTCTGAGTCTGGTACTGAAGGAGCTGCTTAAGGTCCCCACAGTCTGATGCAGACGGTGGGAGGTGTTATCCATGATGGTGGACAGTTTGGCCAGAGCCCTCCTCTCCCCCATCACCTTGATGAGGTCCTGGGGGCTGCCGCAGACTGAGCTGGCTCTTTTTATTAGCCTGTTGAGCCTCTTCTTGTACCTCACAGAACACTCCCCTCCCCAGCAGACCACTGCACAGGAGACCATAGACGCCACCACATTCTCATAAAAAGTCCTCAGCAGTGGCCTGAACACACCAAGCAGTGAATGCTAATATATTTACTAATGCCCTATTTTTGTTATGTATGTTGTATATATATATAAATTTACAAGATACATAACAAAAAGAAAGAAAGAAAGAAAGAAAGAAAGAAAGAAAGAAAGAAAGAAAGAAAGAAAGAAAGAAAGAAAGAAAGAAAGAACTACTTCCTCTACTTCTGTCATTGTCCATTGGTTTATTTTCTAATGACGTTTTTTCTTAGCCAATCCCGTTGCTTTTCTTACTCGCGTATAGTGTCGCGGGAACTACCAGACACTCAAAACAGACATTCAACAGTGTTCCGTTGGGGGATCTGCCAAACAGAGAGCTCTGTCCACTCTGTTAAGTGAGTTTTGTTGATTCCAGACTGATACACACACCGTACCTACAGAAAATGTGTATTTAAACCCGGAAGTTAGCCACCTCTTCTGGTTACCTTGCGTTGCTAGCTAAGTAGATTAATTGGAATAGCTGCTTAGCTACAGTTAGCGGTTCGCTGTACACACCGGAAATACGGTTATACTTTCTTCAAAATAACACTGCGTTTTTGCAAGATGTTTTGGAAAAGTGTCAGACTTGGATGGTGGTAGCATACAATGTATTGCTTCGAAGAGGTTGCATGCTAATGTCATGCCAGCAGGGTTTAAACGCATTTGTTTTAGTTTACAAATTGTTCGTCAGCTTTTATTTTAACGACAGCTACCGGAAATGAATAATAGAATTAAGTCTTTAAAGCTAGAATAATAAGTCTCAACATCACGACGCTGATTTTAGCTTCCGATTCGAAAAAATTTGTAAAGGGCGATTCCACTGAATTTGGAGCAATCAAGACCACATTAGACAGCGCTTAATCAAAAACTACAGATCTTAAACTCTTCAAACCTGAACTGAAATATCATAAATAACATCTAGATTAATTTAAACACAGTTTCTGATTTGTGAAACTTTTATTCTATTTGTGAAAATGAAAATTAGCCTCATTTTATGGCGATTTTGGCATCTAGATCACATTAGACCAGTGATGAATAACCAACTCTTAACTCAATAACTGCATGTAGAGAATACAGCATATGCAAATAGAAATATGCTTCATTCTGTTTATTGTTTTGAAGGTAATGTAAATGTTATCGAATCAGGTGTTACATTCGCATTTGATATAACTATAATATAAACTAAGCCTGATATATGGAGTAAAGCTGGTGTTATCCCCAAAATAGAGCAAAAATTTAATAAAAAATTGTAGACGATTCTTTATTCGGTGCATTGAATTGATGCACCAGATAAATCCAGTTAGAAGTTTTTCTAGCTTTTGACATTTGGCTCTTTTCAGGTCCAGCTTGCCTTCGGTTAATGATGTGAACGTTGTCATAATGTCTCAGACGCTGACCAAGGAAGAGCTGGATGCACAGTTTGAACAGTTTCTGAAAGAGGTAACTATCAGCAAGGGTCAGTTAATGCATATTTGATGAAAAAGATGTTACTGGAACAGTGTTTTAAAGAGTCCGTTTGATCTGCCATGATACGCACAGAGCCCAGCAGCATTTGGAACAGCGTCATGTCACATCTTTAAAATATGATAATAGGGACGACTATTTATCACACATTTGACAGAGAAAAAAAGGGGATTTAACATGAAGTCAACCTGTATCTGGCAGTCTGTTTCAGATGACTCTCTGGACCTGGGCGGCACTGACAAGCAGCCTCAGGCTCAGAGCAGCCGGAAATCCCGCCAGAAACCAACCGTGTCATGGTGGCAAGATGATGAAGACAGCAGTGAACCAAGTGGAGGAGGTAGGAATCAGGAGAGGATGCTGGATGCCACCGGATACGTTTTTCACCCTTTCCGGCGGTTAGCTGCACTCCGTGCACTCCTGTTGAGCTTGTTACATACTCTGTGAGGAGTAAGAACTTTGTTCTTGTTCTTGATGCCGGGTCATCCGTGGCTTTAAATCCCACATCTGTTCACATTTACGTACTTTCTCACCACCTCAATCAACTTTTCATTAATCTATCCGTTCAACGCCCACCTCAAATTTCCGACCAATCAGGGCTTAAAGTTAAAAAACAGTCTGAGCCTGAACTTTTTCCGGGGAGGGGGGGTGCGGTGGATCAGACACATATACTTTAGGCAATAAAGGTTTTGACATCGTGCTTGGCAGGTACAAGATCATCTAGAGTTTAAATGTGAACTTTAGAAAGTAAAAGTTATAATGGTATAAACACACGTGAAACTCGGCCTAATTCATTTCGTTTTATTCATACAGCCAACATTTACACAAAAAACCAGTGAACTGTAAATAACATTGTAAGTTTAAATTGCAACTTCCATCGTTTTAGTTCAAAACAACGTCAAATTAGGTTTTAGAAAATAAACTAATGTACAAGTCGGTCCAATAAACAACAGCAACAAAAAGGTTAAAGTGCTCCAGGAACGGACCAAACTGAGTCAGAAACTAATAGTTAGTTCTGAGCTCCCAGTGCAATCGTCGCGGTATTTCTTCTTTTTGGTTGGGCTCTGACTCCAGCCGGGCCGCTGTTATGCCCAGAACTACACGTCTGCCCAGACTTGCATTGCGTGAACTCGCACAAACGTCTGTTTTAACCGGCTGGAACGCCGCCAAAAACACCGTGGACAGGAAAAGTTACACTTCGTAAATGAGCTAAAGAAGCAAGCAAAGAATGTTTTACTCAGTGGGGTGGCTCTAAATATTACTGAAGTACAGCTTTTAAATAACTATTGCCAACAACAATAACAAAATAAACAACAACAATAAAAGCTACATGGATGTGAAATGTCTCAGACGAGTAGATTTTGCTTGCTTAGCTGTGCGTGTTCACGCGATGGGCGTGCAGTTCTCGGCACAACACCTGCAAACGGCTGGATCGTTGGGGAGCGCGAACTGCTGCTTTATGGCCGGGGTCTCCTTCGCGGCGTCGTAGAACTTTTTTGGCCGCTGCATACACCAGCTTCTTCCAGCACAACACAGAAACAAGTACCTGGCTCTCTTAGTTCCTGGCACCAGCTCCCAAAAGTTTTTAAGGCCGTTGTCAATTAGGACATCTTCCCCTGGCTTAATGAATTGGGTTAAACAACCGTCCACTTGGATGCTGCATTCAAGACCACTCGGAGATAACAATGTTACAGGTTAACTCGGTGGACAAAAACGAAGCGCGGAAAATTGTCACGATTTGCTGAACAATGAAAACATATGCAGCAGCAATTTATGCTTATTTCCGAAGATGAATATGTGTGTAATTCTCGAATTTAATGCTGTTCAGGGTTCATTTTCCACAATTCAGCCTCGAGAACAAGACAGGTTCCTGCATCTCGCGGAGAATGGAGCAGTCTTTAGTCTTTCTGATCTGAATTCTCGTGGCCTCATGAAAACCAAATCTAGAGGGAAGAGAGCCGTTTTTTACACAGTAAGACCAGAGATTTCAGGAGAAATCAGGAAACAAACAGCTGTCTAGAGCAGAGATGGAAGCTCTGGTCCTCATTGGCTCCTGTCCTGCAGCTTTTAGATCAGGGGGGTCAAACTCATTCTAGTCCAGGTTCCACATTTACATTTACATCTCTTTCTGTAAAGTCCTCTGAGACAACTTTGTTGTGATATAGGGCTATACAAATAAACTTGACTTGACTTGACTTGACATTCAGCTCAATCTGTAGTCTAAAGTGGGTTGGACCAGTAAGTTAACCTAAAAATAATGAAAACTCCTAATTTTTTTTTATTTTTTTTTTAGTACAAAGAAGAACAAGTTCTGTAGAAGCACATTATCACCATGTTTATATTTACCGATCCAACATTTTAGAAAACCCGAAATTTCTGCAGAAAAGTAAGTCAAGTTTTATTAAGGGATATTGCCTCGACTGCACATTTACTTACTTTTATTTCATTTATCTAATGATTAATTCATTTGTAAGCTGTGATTAATCTGATTAAATTGTAAGCGAGGCGGTGCAGAAGGCTGATCAGTCATGATTGAACAGGGACCCAACGACGCCAAACGTTTTTTAAGAAAAGTGCGGATGTTGAACCCCCTCCCAGGAAAGCTAAATCATCCTTTTCCCCCCCTCGAATCCGTCCATAGA
Source organism: Rhadinocentrus ornatus (assembly GCA_037177495.1). Taxonomy (NCBI): domain Eukaryota; kingdom Metazoa; phylum Chordata; class Actinopteri; order Atheriniformes; family Melanotaeniidae; genus Rhadinocentrus; species Rhadinocentrus ornatus. Next base: position 31,887,538 of record JBAMHW010000006.1, on the reverse strand, counting down.
GTGAGCCAGCTCGCTTTCAGACACTCTCTCACCATCATAAGTGACGGAGACCGCGCATGCGTTAGTTTTTAACACACCTACATAAATTAGCCTTTTTATAGACGTATGAAAACATTCTAAAACTTATCATTTATACGGTTATGTTATTCATAAAATCTTATAAATTCCTAATAATTTTATGCATTTTAAAACTTTGTATGAAAAAATAGATTTTTTATCTACACGTTTATTACAGGTTCCAGATCACAATGAATCTAGAAAACCAGCAAACATTAAATCCCGGGTATCAGGAGGTGGAAGACGGTGGTGCAGCCTGCAGAGACACGGCGGGTCATGTAAAACATTAAGCTGGTTCCGTACTGGTTCCACTGAGTTAAGAATTTGACCGGCTGGCTTGGTGGGAGGAAAACAACAGAAATGTGTTGCAGCTGAGAAACATTTCAGGACTCCAGTTCATGGGTTTAAACAGCTTCAGTCATGAAGTCAGAAACACACCATAACCAGTATGGACTCACATTTAACTGGTCTGTATTTTTCCTGACTGGACAACTTCTCTCTTCTTCCTCATCAGAGTCTTCAAAGCGCAGATTCATCAAAACCAAATCGTCTCAGCCTGAGATCAACAACGGTGAGAACGTTTTACTAGACTCATGAGGCCGTTTTTTATCTTCCAGCTTAGAACCCAAAACAAAGATGCAACAGGTCAGTGTTTGGTGGATCCCAGAGCACCGTTTGGGGAAAGAAATGACCTAAAAGAACCAAAGAAGAAGACAGTACACGATGTTGAAGTAGATGAAAAATGTCTGGAGGAATTTTGGCCCCTGATGACCACCGTACATTCACAACTGAGCTCGGCATTTGAAGGTCTATCAATAACCCTAGAGTCAGTATCTCTGGACCTCAAGTCTGTATTTGAGTGAAATGAAAACGGGTCAGTACTTGGTGGAGGACAGATCTTTCTGGTAGTCTTCACCACGTTGTTTACGTCTCAGGAGGAATTTTGGTTTCCAGGCTGTTGCTTGGCAGTTCCACGCTGCAGCTCCTGCCACAGATTTTCTTGGTGAATTCCAGTTCTGTGCATTCTTTCACAGTCCAGTCTTTAACAGGGAACCGAACCACCAACCTTCCGATTATTGGCTGACCTGCTCTACTGACACACCACCCACCTTTCAACCCGCTTGTCCCTCAGGCTCCCTTCTGTGGAAGAAAGGAGAAAATGCATCTCTCTATTTATCAGTGTTAAAATGTTATTTTGTAAAGGAAATCTGTCAATTACTGACCAACAGCCAGCACCCGCGGGTGTCCCAAACGCTGCAGTGTAAAGTGTAATAGTGTAGCAAGACTGAAGTTGATTGAAAAAAGCTCTGAGACAGTGAGACTGTTAGATTTAGCTGCACCGGCATCATTTTACCTGAATGTTCTCTCTTCTTGCCATGTGAAGTTGTCAGCAGGGATCCCCTCCAGAAACCCATCCCCATGCCTCGCTGCAAGGCTTCGGATAAACCCGTTCAGTCTGAAAAGACTCCCAAGGCCACAGATTTGGACGTGTCTCAGTCCACGAGAAGATGCAGATCTTCATCTGATGACTCAGAAAGTCTGAGCGGTCCCGCTCCAGATCATTGTCCTGAAACGGCACCAGCTAACACTGATGGGCCAGCGATGTCCCAGAGGGACAGTGATGATGGTAACCTTAACAACCCCGTCAGACCCCCCAGTCCCTCAGCAGCGTTGTAGTCTCACTGTATCTCTCGTCCTACATCCTGTGTGTTCATGTTGCTTTTTTCCTGTCTGCCTCATTAACCCTTAAAACTCCACTAGATTGTTTTTATTGTCATCAGTGTCTGAGGAGCGGTAGTGTGCAGCTCTGTGGGGTGAATTGTGATGGATAGCTTTCCCGTTAGGTGATCTACGGAAGTTTTCCAGACATTTACCCCTCCTTTACACTGGGTGCGTGTGCGCAACATTACGGTTGCGCCGCGGCCTCCGCTGCTATTCGCGGCCGTTTTAGTCGAGGGTTTGGTTTCCACCGGATGCACCGCAGCGTATCAGAAGCGCATTGTCGCGGCACGCCGCTAAATTTACGCGCCACGTCCATTTTTGACGCTCCACGCAATTTCCTCCGCTCAGGTAGGGGCAGAGAGGTAATCAGTGACGGGAGCAGTGTAAAAGCTTCCGGTATTTTTCAGAATAAAAGCCCCCGTGTAAACATTACGTATTTAACTGTTCAGGGGGTGTGAGTGTTTTTATTTATTTTTTTGTTGTCATCATAGACGACGAGACGCGGTGGCCTACACCTGACACGCTCCCGGCATAGATTACTGCGCCAAGGAGGTCGGAACAAAACCGTGGTACCGTAACATGGTGCACACACACCCGGTGTAAGAGAGGGGTTATATCCAAACCAGCAGCCAAAGATCAACCAGTGAGCAGAAAGTTCTCTGTGTGTGTGAAAAGAAGAAAAATAATGCTCCTCTATGGCT
>JBAMHW010000006.1:31827147-31837878 GCA_037177495.1 Rhadinocentrus ornatus | reverse complement strand
CCCCCCCCCCCCCCCCCCACCCCCCCCCCCCCCCCCTCCCCCCCCCCCCCCCCTTTCTTCTCTCCCCCCCCCACACCTTTACTTCCCCAGTGTGAGGAGTTTAGCTTTACTCAGAAGACTTTAAAACTTTATGCAAAACAGTAGAAACAACAATATTTATGCAGCGCCTTAGAAATGCCGAGTTGTCTTCTGTACCTTAAAAACCGCTTTAGGCCTCATAAAATACTAACTTTAAGTACTCTGTTTCCCTTTTATGAGTCTTTCCACAGGCAGTTTAATACATTCACGTGTCTCCATCAACAAGAAGCTGAGTCCACCGTCTAACCTTTATCTCTTTAAATGTTCTGCTCTTGTTGTAATTAATGGGAGCAACCTCATCCTAATTACTCCGTGCTTTGTCACTGACAGCCCTAATTAACAAATTACTGGTAAGCGTTTCTATAGATACCTTGTGCAGCCCTGCAGAGGTCAGGTCAGATGGTCTTGAATCCTAGCATCTGTGTGTCTGCTGCGGTTTTTCTCTGCCAAGAAGCTGTTAATTTTTACTGTGTTAAACACCAAGAGAAGTGTGTTTAAATAATGGCCTTAACTTTTGCTCAAAAGGGTTGAAAAATTACACAATTAGCTACAATAAAAACTAATTAAACAGGACAGTGGTGTTTATTTTCAACTGTTTCTCAAATGTTAGACTCTAATGTTCTCAAAACCAGACTGAAAGCATCTGTGTTCACGAATCATTGCAGTGTTGTCCTCTGTAGGATAAAATAAAAAACACTTTATCCTCTGTTAGAATTTACTCGGGTATAGTTACAGTAAGACACCAAAAACCTGATTATTGAGGAAAAGTTCGTCATTTATTTTGGGGACATCTTTTAAGGAGGTTTACTGAAATTATAGACAGTAATTAGGGGTTTAACAAGAACATACCAACTAAAACCCATGTCCAGTAGTAGTGAACATTGTATTTTATCTTTTGTATTTGTGCTTTGTAAAAATGTGGTAAATAGAAAAATGAGCAATTGATACTTCCGGTTTTTTCCCTTCTTACTTTGGATGATCTTTAATTTGTTTGTATTGAAATTTCCCTTAGTGAAGTATTTTTTGTTTAAACGTCTTCTCAAGAATGAAATTCCTAAACTAAACTGCAGTAAGTACAACTAAATTAAACACAGCGAGCACAGTTAGCAAAGCTTAAATGAGCTAAGCTAAGCTAAACTAAGCTATACTAAAGTTACCTAAAATGAGATAAGTTAGAATGCTAATCTAAACAAAACTACAGTAAACTACCCTAAATTAAACTCAGCTAAGCAAAGCTAAGCATGTTTATGCCAAGCTAAACAAACCTATGTTAAAATAAGCTTAAGGTAAGATAAGATAATCCTTTATTTGTCCCACAGTGGGGAATATTCAGTGTTACACAGCAAAGGTGATAGGGCAAAACCAGCGTAAAAGACAGCGTTACAGAGATAAGAACAAAAACTGTACAGGACACAAACTAAATTAAAAGTTCTCTGGTGTGGCTGCTGGGACCAGTGCAGATTGTAGAGCCTGACAGCAGCAGGAAGGAAGGACCTGCGGTTTCCCTCCTTCACACACCGCGGGTGAAGCAGTCTGTCCCTGAAGGAGCTGCTCAGGGTTGTTAAAAAGTCCTGCATGGGGTGGGACATTTTCTCCATCAGAGACGAAAGCTTAGCCATCATTCTCCTCTCCGTCACCACCTCCACCGGATGGAGGGGGAATCCCAGGACAGAGCTAGCCTTCCTAACCAGTTTGTTCAGTCTCTTCCTGTCAGCAGTCCAAATGCTGCTGCCCCAGAAGACCACACCATGAGAGATGGCTGATGCCACTACTTAGTCAAAACAGGATCTTAGCAGTGTCCCTGCACTCCAAAAGACCTGAGTCTACTTAAGAGATACATCCTACTCTGTCCTTTCTTGTCTGTCCAGTCCAGTTTGTTGTTCAGGTGAACACCCAGGTACTTGTAAGATGTCACCCTCTCAATGTCCATTCCCTGGATGTTCACCGGTGCCGGAGGGAAGTGTTTACACCTGCGGAAGTCCACCACCAGTTGTTGATCTGGAGGCGGTTCCGCTGACACCAGCACACAAAATCCTGGATCAGTTCTCTGTCTCTGTCTGGAGATTGTTTTCATTTTCTACCTTTTACAGTGCAGTAAGTGCACAAGGTCCTCAAATGTTTAAATCACAGAAAACCTCCTGACCAGACTTGATAGAGCCTTATTTTTTAAAATGGCTGCTGATTTAGTTAGTTAGCCTCTTACGATACTTTTTAATCTTTCGATACAAAGTAAAGAAATTCCACCTGTTTGGAAGTCAGCTTTTGTTGTTCCTCTTTTAAAAGGAGGTGATCCATCAGTTTTAACCAACTACAGGCAAATGTCAGATTTGTGCGTTTGTCAAAAAAATCTTGTGTAATTAACTTCAGAATTTTTATATTTAAATGAGCTTTATAATACTTTTGTCCCCCCCACCTCTGAAATCAAAATTTCGTCCCAGCTCTCCGAGGTCTCCCGTCCCCTCATCCTCCATGTCTGACTCCGACTCTGACTGGAACCAGTTCATCCTGGTCGTCTCCAGCCTGTCAGCTGACTCCCCACTTTGCTCGCGGCTTCTGTCTAGTAGCAGCACAGCCTCAACAATGTTAGAACTGTTATCTGTCACAATAAGCCGCACCTTGTCTTCTCCTATACCCCATGCATCTAACGTCCGATCAAAGCAGCGGGCAATGGCCTCCCGGTGTGTGGGTATTCCATTCGATGTAGGTTCAACAAAGCATGGGGAACCTGGCCTCCGGGTGGAATAGTAAAAACAGGCTGACACACCCATGAAAGATGCTATTAATCCTCTCTTGCTCCAAACATCTACACATAGGCTCGGCTTCCTCGCCTCCTTTATAATATCTTTTCATTTCTGCTTAGCCTTATCCATCTTGGCTCCAATGAGGTTATTGACTCTTGCAGCTCCGGGTAATTTGAATTTCGGTTCGAGTGAAGTGTGGAACTTTTTGAAAGCAATCGAGTCACCCAGTTATGTAGAAATTCCCTTCTCAAGAAAACATATTTACCAATGCTTCGTCCCGCTTGTGGTGCTCCTGCGTATTTACTGACCAGCAGCTATTTGCTTGCTATTTGGAAACAGTCGTTTATGGATGCTGTTGGCTCACGTTCCTTACTTATGCTGCTCGACTTGGCTAAAGTTCTCTTCAGTGGAGGGGGGTAGAGAGGCTACCATGTCCAGGTAATCCTGGTTAGCCTTCTTGTGCGAGCTTTTAAAGGCTAAATAATGTGTATTTTTCCTGAAAATCTTTTAAAAATGTTCTCATTTGTGGCGAGGGATAAAAGGAAGCTTCCCTATAAACAATCTGTCCTCTACATACACAATGTCTTTGTCAAGCTTTTCTCCTTTCAAAATAAGAGTTAAGTGATGGAATAACTTTGGTGCACTGTGGCTCTGTACTACTTCCTGGTTCCCTAACCAATCAAATGCATCTCTCCAAGGTTGCCAAACAACAGTGCAGCATTTGGTATTTTATGTCGACAAAAGAACCTGCAGTAATGATGTTCTGGCCAAGTGAATAGTGTGTTTGTCCTAACAAACTTATGAGATTACTATCAAATTAATTTATTAGGTGAGACTAAGGGAAACCAGCCACTGCGTGACATTTGTTGATTAATGTAGCTTTTGTTTACACTTTATTTTATGCTAACGTAAATTTAATCCTGCTTCTTCTTTAACTGTATACTAACTGTTACTTTTTTAATTTAATATTTGACATTTTCATTTAAATCAATCAATCAATCAATCAATCAATCAATCAATCAATCAATCAAACACACCATTGCTAGGGATGCTAGCAGTTCTTTCCAAGCAGAGCTAAAAGACTTGGCTGAACAGCACAGCTGTAGTTTGCTTTGCTACGCACAGTTTGATAAATGAGGCCCACTGTCTCTTGGCCTTAGATAAGGCGGATGGGGTTGATGTGTGATGCTTCTCCATGCCGATTCTGTCGGAGCATCAATCTATAAAATCTGTCAGGCTGGCCAAATCCTCCCTGCTGTGCTCCAGAGTGGACCTTTAAAGACACTGTTTTCCTGCTTTTAAAGATTAGACTGCAAAAACAAAGCACAGTAGTTCAGATAGGGGCAGACAAGAAATCTGACACAGGATCAGTGTAAAAGCTTCCTGTAATTTTCAAAATAAAAGCCCCCTTGCAGCTCTGCGCTTGCTGAACCATGTAAAATTACGTCTTTAATCGGCCAGGGTGTCTCAGTGTTTTAGTTTTTATTTATTATTTCATCATGGACGACGAGACGTGTATCCTGGAAATGGAGATTCACAAGTTCTCCAATTCTCCTGTGATGTTGTGATCTCGCGGTCGTTCTGCACCTTCCGGTGTGGATTGACCCGCCACGTAAGGCTAACGATACAGCGACACAGTCTGAATGCGGCGCACACTCACCTGGTGTAAAATGGGCTGAGAACAGCACAGCGCTGACATCATCAAGCAAAGACGTCTTAAAGGGACAGTACACTTATTGAAAAGGGAGTAGGACAAACTACTGAACATACTGTGAATATAAGGAAAGCAAAGATTTTCTAGTTTAATCAGGATTTGGTGGTATTTCAAACATAAAATCAAAGACATATCACTTTTGTTACATTAGTTTTAACGTTTTAACTTGGTCACACCAAGTGTGTTCCTCCATCAGTGCACTTCTATACTTTGAGCACTATGTTTAAGTGCATAGTGCGCTGACACTAAAATTTCAGCAAAAAACCTAAACGATGAACACAATGTGCTCTAAAAGGACGCTATTTTGCTGACATACTGGAAGTCTTTCAACCAATTTTTCAGAGCTGAATAATGGCGGCCAACGACTCAGCGGCACCGGTGCAGGCAAAGGCTATTTTGTACAGATGTAAGTACAAAGTTATTCGATCATAATTCTAATGTATAACGCAGCATGGTACCTATCTCTTCTATCCCTGACAACAGTTATGGATCTGATCATTTTCTGGAGGCTGGTTAAAACCATGTCCGGGGTCGACAGTCACAGATAAACAGTGGCTACAGTTACAGTGTGTAACTGACCATTGAGTATGGAAAATAAAAAAATAAAATGGATGACAACTTTACACGTTAAATGGGTTTTCATTGTTTCTCTCATTACATTTAGAGCCTGTAGTTAGTCTTTTTTGTTGTTTTTCTGTAGACATCAATACTGACTAACCAGACCTGTGGACTGTCAAACAAAAAGAGTTTAAATTCAAAAACATCTGGTTGGGATCCAAAACAAAAATTTGGGTAAGTTTAGATAGATTGCTAGTTTGGGTGACTTCTGAAACAGTGGACACTGAGACATGTATGTTTGTCTGGGTGTGTCCATTTGGACTTACTGTATTTGGGAGAAATGGACCACACTCACACAGTAAGGGATATAGTTCTTATATTTGTTGTACAAACTGCTCCTGATCAGGTGAGATAATAGTTGTCATTCTAGAAATTCAATATTCATTTAAAGTAAGGAATACTTTACATGCATTATTGTCTCTCTAGTCTCTGGGCCAGTATTGGTTTTGCAATTTCAAAACCGCTCCTCCCTGAGCAAGAGATTCCTGTGACAATAAGCAAATACTTCTGGGGTAAAGAGTAATTAGAGTAGTCTTGCATGTCACTGTTTCTTAAAGGGTGTTTTAATGTGCTACTGAAAAAAGGGGAAAAAACCCACTTCTTGAGGGACCACTAGATGATTGCAGTGCACTAACGTGAAGAAGTAAGTTCTGTTTTGCTGTGCGATAAAATTGAGAACATACCAGTTTGTCTTTTTGCAGTTTTAAATAATTTTACCAACACTCCCTCAACAGATTGTTGATAAAAGTGATGTTAATAATCTTTAGTTTTCGCTAAAAAAAATGTGTCAAATTCCAACAGTTTAATTGTATCACAATTTTCAGATGTTTTACTGTAATTTATTTAATATTTAGAGACCTCCTCATGCAATTTTTTAAGATTAGTTCTGTGCAAGTGTGCTGTATTTTAGAAGGAGACTGTTGCTGTAAGTCCGCCATCAACCACAGGAGACAGTAGTTTACAAAAAAGATAACGGTCATCATTTTTCTTAAACTGTTTGTAAAAAGATTTCTGTCTCCTCCTGCGTCTACTCATACCACACCATCCTTATTTGACATGAACTGGTCACGTGACCCGCTACGTCTTGTCAGGGGATGTGTAAATGCGGAAAAAGTGTTTCCATTGCACTTTTGTGATATACTTTTATATCGACACATCTGAAAAATGATCGCTCATGTGAGCGTAAAAACTTTTTAGCAATATTTGAGAGGTTTTTCGAATTGTAGGTGTGTCCATTACCAGTTTTTTATAGCGATATTTAGGTTTTGGTCAATTCTGGGGGGTAATGGAAACACACCTGGTGAATTCTCCAGAGAGGAACCCAACAGTTCCAAGTTTGTGACAATGTCCAACCCAGAGTGTAAGGTAAGGCATTTTGATTGTGATCACGATTTTGGTGGCCACGATTAAATGAACCTGATCATTAATGATATTTACATTCAAAATGCAAGCTCTGCTGCATGCATCTCTGATCACACACATTCTCAATCACTAGTCTGCCAACCATTAGGGGGCGAACACAAGGCCAAGGCTTCACTAAGCTGCCTTAATAACGAGCGCGCGCGGGAGCTAGTTAGACCGATGAGAGCAAGTCGTGTCGAGAATGGAAAATACAGCAGCATCTGAAGATGGTGAGCACCGTGGTGAGGAGCTTGTGCCTTGAAACGGGTAGACATCCATTATCTGGACTTGTTTCGGATTCAGGGAAAGTGACATTAAACAGGAACAAGTGATATGCAAAGAGTGTAACAGAGTAGCGTCTGCCCCGCAGAGTAACAAAACTAATTTGGTCAACCACTTGAAAAAACATCACAAGCATAAATACGAGGAATGCATGAGGGCCAATCCCCATCCGTATATAGTGGTAACCCAGACAACCATTGCAGCAACCCTAAAGGCGAATGAAGAGACTCTAAAATGTCAGAAGTCCAAGTAAGTGAAAAAATCCTCCTTCAAAGAAGCCAAGACAGGATTGAGGTGAAAATGTTACAAGTGACTATGATGGAGATTCCAGTGCATCAACCATCACTCTGGATCATTCACCAGTTAGGTCCATGGGCACCACTGTTCCATTCAATATTGAGACAAGGTAATATCATGAATGAAAAGTGGAATATTTCAAGCTTTTGGGTGGCTCGTTAGCTTGTTAATGTAGTTTTTCAAATGTGGGGGGCTGGTGGCCTTTCGGTGTGGAGTTTGCATGTTCTCCCTGTGTATGCGTGGGTTCTCTCCGGGTTCTCCGTCCAAAGGCATGCATGTTAGCTTAATTGGTGACTCTAAATTCTCCCTAGGACTGAGTGTGTGTGTGAATGGTTGTTTGTCCCTATATACAGAATGTTGGCCCCGCGATGAACTGGTGACCTGTCCAGGGTGTACTCTGCCTCTCACCTGAAACAATGCTGGGATAGGCTCCAGCTTACCCGCGACCAGTAATGGAATAAGCGGTACAGATAATGACTACAATACCCATGATTCATCTGCTTCTGCCATCTTGGATGCCACCTGTGATCAATCATCATCAGTCTCATGAACAACACCTGTCCACACTGCTACTTATACCATCAGTTCCCCCTAGTCATTGTGTAATCTTGTTTCCTGAATCCTTTACTTATTCTGCTTTACTGACTGGATTAAACTCATCAAACTGCTGCCTGCGTTTGTGTCTGCATCTATACCGGTCTGAGCTAACAGAAGATTACACCTACCATGGACACAGCAGGCAGTTCTCCTCAAGGAGAGGGACCTTCATCTGCGTCGGCTCCAGTCCCTGAACCAACCCCTGCATTTGCTCAAATTGGTAGCTACTGCTTTAGAGCAAAGAGTGGGCCGACAGGAAGCGACGATGTCCGATCTGTTGAGACACCTGCAGATCCAACATCACCCACCACCAGCAGCTGACAGTAATCCTGCTCCAACCCAGATGGCTGCTCCTATGTCTGCAACTCGATCCTCCGCCTCCCCGGTAAGACTTCCTGAAGTTTACCATGGAGACTCATCTGGATGTGCTGGCTTCCATCTACAGTGCGATTTATTCTTCACCTACCATCCGGAGCTGCAGGATGGAGAACGGATCGCCACTGTCATCTCTCTCCTGGGTGGTCGAGCATGTGAATGGGCCACAGGGCTCCCGGTCTGTGGCGGATTATGCACTGGAGTTCAGCACTGTGGCTGCTGCAAGTGGTTTGAATGAGCCAGCACTGATTTCCATCTTCCGTCAGGGGCGGCGATCTGAGATCAAAACGGAGTTAGCCTGTCGGGATGACACTCTCTACCTCGACGCTCTTATCTCGTTGGCTATTCGTCTTGATAATCTTCACCGCGAGAGACATCGTATCACCAACCAGCCAGCAACAAGGGATGAAGCGGTGGAGGAAGCGATGCAAATGGAGCATGCCAGGCTTTCAGCAGCGGAGTGACGGCGCCGAAAGGAGAGAGGCTTGAGCATGTATCGTGGAGAGGAGGACCACCTCCTGCCGGATTGCCTTCATGTTCCCATGGCACGTGGGGATAAAAGAGGTCGGCGGAACGCTTATCTCCGGGTAAGTGTGTCTCCGCCCTCTTATTGCTCGGAACAGTTCTTAGTTCCCGTATATGTTCATGCTGGTGAATTGAGCTTTCATGCCTCAGCCCAAGTAGACTCCGGGGAAGCTGGTGATCTCATCTCTCCTGTTTTGGTTAACAGACTTAAATTCTGCAAATTCATACCATTTCCTAACCTCCCCACTGCTTTCCAGGTTGCTGAGGCTTTGTTCAGCCACATCTTCTGAAACTTTGGCCTGCGTGAGGATATTGTCTCTGATCGTGGTCCACAATTCATTTCTCGGGTCTGGAAATCGTTCTTTCATCATCTGGGGGTCTCGGTCAGTCTAACTTCTGGCTATCATCCTGAATGTAACGGGCAGGCTGAACGAACTAATCAGGAGTTGGGGAGATTCCTGCGGGCCCACTGTTCCCGTAACCAACATGACTGGGCCCAGTTCTTGCCCTGGGCGGAGTATGCCACTCACTCCGGAATGCATCGACCGGCTTGACTCCATTCCAGTGTGTGCTGGGCCTCCAACCTTCATTATGCCCCTGGCACCTGAATCCAGCCAGAGTTCAAGTTGTTGAAGAGTTGTGTTTCGCCGTGCGGAACGGGTCTGGGAGACGACCCACGGCCAGTTGCGTCAGATGATCCACCATCAGAAAATCCAGGCTGACTGCAGACGTTCGGAGGCACCTACCTACAGTCCTGGTAATCGGGTTTGGCTCTTGACTCGGAACCCTTCTCTTCGTCTGCCGTGCAGAAAACTGAGTCCTCGGTTCATCGGACCCTTCAAGATCCTTTGCCGGGTCAATGAGGTGTCGTATACGCTCCTATTCCCCTCACATTTCCGCATCTCTCCGACATTCCATGATTCCCTCCTCAGGCCTGTGCTCAGTGGTCCCCTTGCTGATGCGGTCCCGCCTGATGACCCTCCTCCGGCCTTGGACATTGAGGGTACTGTGGCATACTCTGTCCGGTCTCTTTTGGACTCTAGGCGTCACCAGGGGCGTTTGGAGTATCTGGTGGACTGGGAGGGGTACAGCCCTGAGGAGCACAGTTGGGTCCCCTGAGAGAACATCCTTGACCCTGCTCTCATTCAAGAATTCCACTGGGCTTGGCCGGATTGACCACCTCCGTGTCCACGGGGTCGTCCTCCAGGAGTTTGGCATGGCAGAGGTTCGTTATGTGGACTATTTATTAATTATTGTACAGCTGGTCTATGCACATGTTTGCATGTTAAATTACAGTTGGCACGAAGTAAGGAGATCGAGTCACACAAAAAATGTTTAATTGTTTATTGAATGAAATACTAATAACAGATTTTTGTCTTGCAGAGACCTATATATATATATATATATATCTATATATATATATATATGTGTGTGTGTGTGTGTGTCTACGTATATATATGTGCGTCTATGTATATATATGTATGTCTACGTATATATATGCATGTCTATATGTATATACATGTATGTCTATATGTATATATATGTATGTCTATGTATATATATGTATGTCTATATGTATGTCTATATGTATGTCTGTATGTCTGTATGTCTGTATGTATGTCTGTATGTATGTCTGTATGTGTATATATGTGTCTCTGTATGTGTATGTATGTGTCTCTGTATGTGTATGTATGTGTCTCTGTATGTGTATGTATGTGTCTCTGTATGTGTATGTATGTGTCTATGTGTGTATATATGTGTCTGTATGTGTGTATATATATGTGTCTGTATGTGTGTATATATATGTGTCTGTATGTGTGTATATGTGTGTGTCTGTATGTGTGTATATATATATGTCTGTATGTGTGTATATCTGTGTGTGTGTATGTGTATGTCTGTGTGTGTGTGTATATATATGTGTATGTCTGTGTGTTTGTATATATATGTGTATGTCTGTGTGTGTGTATATATATGTGTATGTCTGTGTGTGTGTATATATATGTGTATGTCTGTGTGTGTGTATATGTATGTGTATGTCTGTGTGTGTGTATATGTATGTGTATGTCTGTGTGTGTGTATATGTATGTGTATGTCTGTGTGTGT
>JBAMHW010000006.1:31755764-31775527 GCA_037177495.1 Rhadinocentrus ornatus | reverse complement strand
AATAAAATAAAATAAAATAAAATAAAATAAAATAAAATAAAATAAAATAAAATAAAATAAAATAAAATAAAGGCATTGATTTTAGTAGCAGTTCTCCTACCCATGAACAGATGACTGTTCCATCTGTGGGAGTTTGGAAGAACAAGGCCGGACACTGTGAACTCCATGTCTAACCTAGCCTGAGCGCTTCCTCCTTTCTTCTCCTCAAGGCGGCGTATTCAGTTGCGTTTTGGGTGATGTAATGATGCCGCACTGACTTGTAAAACCAAACAGGTTCTTTGGAAGCACCAGCTAAGAACTGGCTCTGGCTCTAGCACCAGCACCAAACCGGTTCGTCTTTGGTGGAAAAGGATACTTCCTTCTTCCTGTTCCTGGGCCTGAGCTGAACCACACGCAGCACCTTACCATGATATATCATCTCTCAGTTTTCCTCTCTGTGTGGGGAACATTTACTTAGTAACTCTTCAATCCTTGCAGCATTTTAACTCGGATCCATCCTGTTTGTAACATTTGTGACAGACGACCCTACAGGGTTTACAAAAAACCCACAAACAGCTGTTTTGTTATTTATACGCAGCCACCAGAGGGCAAAGACTAATGAAGTGTCTGAATCTCAGTTTCCTCACTTCTTTATTTACACTGAAAGTTATTGTTCAAATATTTCTAACACACCATCCGCATGCATGCCATGCCTGTCCACTGTTATCACTTCTTCATGCATGCACATGTGCACAGTATGTTTGTTATTTTGAAGTGCAGCAGGTGTATAAGTACACACTTGTCTGTGTTTAGTGGGTCAGTCCAAAGTACTCCTGGCCCCAGCTCCTCCATCGTCCTAGTAATGCAGACATGCAGTCTACAGGCCTGTGTCAGGGGCCAGTTCCCAGCCGTGCCCTTTTTAACACCTCCAAGACCCCTGCAAGCATCCGGCCAAAAGTCACTTTATACGGCCTGCAGGAGCATGATCCTATTGACCGAATGGTAGTCTAATCCTAAGTATGGCAACATCCATCTGTCATTTTTATACTATGACTCTCAGATTACAACTCAGATGACCAAGAAATTATAAATATATTTAAAGTACTTAGAATCCTCATCACATCCTAGAAGAAGCCGTCAGAAATAACGTACTCTCTTCTATAACTGTGTGTCAGTGTTGCCGAACACAGACATCACTTCTAAAAAAGAGCCAGGTAGGTGATGCTGTTACAAATACACATCCTGCTTGTTTATTATCTACACAATTATTTAACATTTGCGTTCATTGTGCAAATGTTTTGCACAAAAAATGTGTTTTGACATTTATGTTTATTTTTTGTATCCAGATACAAAAATAATGAGAAATAAAATATCTAACAAAGACAGAATCTCTGTATTTAATTGATTTCAGGCAACAGAGGAAAAAAAACACAAAGAGATGCGTAAACATTTAATAAAAGTCTGTAATTGTTTGACCAGAATCCGTCTCCGGTCTGCCTTTAATCTAAAACTTATTTCAGGATCAATAAAAATCAGGAAATGTATAAATATGTATTTATATTTAAAAACACAATAACGTAACATTAAAAAACTCCACATGCTGTCATTTTCTGATGTTTTGCTTCATTATAAAATATTAAAAACATTCATTCATTTCTATACCATTTAGTCTAATTCAGGGTTGTGGGGAAGACGGAGCGTATCCCAGCAACTAGCAGGTGAGAGGCAGGGTACATCCTGGACAGGTCGTCAGTCCATCGCAGGGCCAGCGTAAATATTCTGCCTCACTGCTTCCCAGGCAGCTAGTCAGGCACACAGCTCTCCCAAACACGAGGCATGCACTTGTCTTTTTTGTGACCTTTATTCTCATGTCCCTAGTAAGCCAGATAGAGTAAAACTGTGATAAAGACATTTCCATAAAAACATGCATCTAAAAAATTTAAATAAATCATATAAATAAATTGACATCACACCAAATAAAAGTGATTGACTAAACAAGCTAGCTAAAATGCTAATGCTTTTAAAAAAAAAAAGAAACCTGCTTGTTCTTTAGTTGGGTCAACTGTATTCCATCCATCTAGTCTATATGCACCGAATCCAATGCAGGTTACAGAATTCTATCCTAGCAGCTACTAGATGAGCGGCAGGTACACCCATACGGGTCACCTGCCAATCACAGAGAGATAAACAATCGTCCACATAGGAAGGCCGAGACTGGAACCAGGAACCTTCTTGCTGTGATGCAGCGGGGCTAACACTACCTTAAACATTTTCATTGTAACATCATCACTGCTGGTTCAAAGCCACAATCAATCATATCAGCTAACAAACTGTTATCTAGGGCTGGACCCTGGCTGAGCAGTGGGTACAGGTTCATCAACTCCTTATGAACTGCCTCAAAAGTCTACTTTAAGTCCTTTGGATAGTTCTGGTTTAGAGCATAAGGTGAACCTGAACTCTTTCTTCCAGACTTCCTGTGCTGCACAGTGGTGTGGTGGTTAGCACCATTTTCTCACAGCAAGAAGATTCCTGGTTCCAGCCTCTTTATAAATTCTATGATTGTTTATCTCTCTGTGATTGACAGGTGACCTGTCCAGGTGTACCTGCCGCTCATGTAACAGCTGTTGGGACCGACTCCTGCCCCCCCGTTACCCTGCATTGGAAGAAGTGAGTATAGAAGATGGATGTATGGAATACAGATGTCTCGACAGGGCCGGATTAAAAGTGCAGGGGCCCCTGGGCACAGAATGTCCAAGGGGCCCCCGTAAATTGTCCATGACACAATGTAAAAGTACATTTCTAACATTTCTCAGTCAGTGGTGCCGATAGCAACACACTACACATTGTGATGTAACTCCCTGGCTTCTGTCCCATCTCTCTGTCATGGCTTCTGTCTACAGCACTCCTTTGGTCCTCACTTCTCAGCTCTCCGTCCCTGCCTTGATGTATATATGAATGTCATGCAATCATAGTCGGACAGTTCCCAGTCAGAAAGTTCTCAGTCAGACAGTTCCTAGTAAGGCATTTCCCAGTCAGACAGCAGCTTCAATACAAAACATGACTCAGTGTCATTTATTACATTTTGAAAATAAATTTCAATATCATTTTTTTAAACATTTTTGTTGGAGCAAATTTTCAACAATAACTTTTCATATTTCTTTCTGTAAATTTAAATAAAAATGAGAAAAGTCTGACTATATGACTTTTATTATGCTGGATTTTTAAAGCAAACCTCAAAATTCCTGTAAGAGATCAAAAGAAATCTATAATCTGAAATTCACTTGGAAGTTTGTTTTATAACTTAAGTCCATATGAATTTATACATTTGATTGTATTATAAGTTCTCTATTTGTATGTTTCACTTTTGTGACTCAGACAACTCACAAAAAAGAGGATTTATTAAATAAACTCTTTAACAACCATATTATTATTATTATTATTATTATTATTCCATTTACAGCCGCAGTTGTTTGGAAGCAGCAGTAACAGTCGGGTTAGCAAAGTCTTTACAATAAAAATATTTTAAAAATCTGAGTAATGGGGGGCCGGGGCCCCTGTAGAGCCCTAGGTCTAGCAACACTCCTGCCCTATTGATCACGAAAGCCTTGTTCAGGTTCAACAGAGAGATTCTGAATAAACTCAGCGGTCAGCAATGTGGCTGATATTTATTACTGCACATCTAAACCTAACAGGATCCTTGGTTTTAAGATTGCAGGAACTCCTGCTGTTTAAACATCAACACAAAACCTTAAACCAGCAGCAGGCTGACATAAACCACTTCTCCAAAAAACAGTGACATTGCTGCATGTACAGGATCCACCTGCTCCACATTTTATCCCTCTGATAGTACCTGATATTACCTGCAGCACCAAAGGACTCATAGTAACGTCTGTCTCCACCCTAGCAGCACCTGTCCTCCTCCTCTTCCTCCTGAGTCCACCTCATCACCTCTGTTTCTGAGTTCTGGTAGATTCTCTGATGTTTAATGAAGTTTGTTGTCTTCACACACACAACAAACTGCGCATCGTTGCTGTTTTGGAGCTGAAATATCTCCGCTCATCGCTGCGTGTCGGATTGAGCTCTGAGCTGCTGCGACGCTGGGTCTTTTCCACATTTGCCTACCGGAAGAAGAAGTAATTCCTACCTATCGTGAAAGTTTAGTTGTATAAATGCTGGTATAGGATAAATAGATATTTCACTATTGATCCGCGCATCACTACTATTAATTCTTCTCACATACTTTGACGGTATCGTAGGCCCGTTCCCACTTATTTATTTATTTATTTCACCGGGACAGCGGCCCAAGAGCAACGCGGAGCACCGGGAATCCTCCTGAACTTCCTGATTAGCTGGTGTTGCTCTTGACGTGTAGTTTAGCGTGAGAAGTCACTCAAATGCGTGAGTCTGGGCCGATGCGTGAGAGTTGGCAGCCCTGCAGCAACAACCCGTCTGAGCACCTCCCGCCAACACCGCTTCTCTCCTTCCAGCTGTTGCACCACTTTTGCTCTGAGCTTTTCTCGTGGTCATGCACACGTTCAGGATGTTTCCAGTCAGAAAAACCACTAATGAACTGGTTTTTCTTTGATGCAAGTAACATGCAAGGGAAGCAAAAGTTGAACAGGTTGATCCAGTCTCGAGAGACTTTATCCCCACTTGGAAGAACAGCACATTAGATCATTAGTGAGGGAGCAACTTTACCGGCCAAGCCCCCACCACGGGTTGAAGCGGGATTTTTGCTTGCTCTGTTGTGAAAGGCAGCAGCTCCATGATCAATAAGGACAGTGCGAGCATTTTCATTGACTGTCCCCCACAAAGCCGAGTCACAGACCTGATAAATCCCCTGTGAGTCGGTGTCGTCGTTTCTGCAGCTAGCCTCAGGCTAACGGTAGCCTCATCCAGATCTGGACCCGCTTCCACGTCTTCTATTACTTCTATTTCCTCCCTCGATTTGACGAAAAACGTGTCTATAAAAAGGTTCAAGGGGCCGCAGGGCAGGTTACCATGGTTTCCACCCCATCAATCAAATAATTCTGTTAATGTTAAAAATTGTATCAATGTGTTTCTTATTGGTTAAGAATCTAAAAATTAAAGCCTTTTTTTTTCTTAAAACTGCTTATGTGGGCCCCACGTGGGCGTGGCCATAATGCCCATTGGATAATCCGGCCTTGTGTCTCGACTACAGGACGAGTAGTTGAAAAAGGTTCAAATGCAAGGCAACCAGCTGTGAAGAATGTTTGAGTAAACTCAGGACAAGCTGCCTTGTGAAGTCTTTAGATGTTTAAACTTGTGAAAATAAGTTGCCTTTACCTTTTTCAGAGATATTATCAACTAAATTAGAAGAGTTGTTTTAGCTCAGAGACATGAGTAGACCTTCTTTCTGTCCTAACTTTGTTAGATTGTAGTTTGTCCTCTGAGTTACCCTCTTCCTTTGGCAGCTGGTTGCCTTACTTTTATTTTAAATTCACTCAACTTTTTAACACCTTATTTTTTACAGTGTGTGGGACCCCCATGGTGTGTGGTTTCAGTCTTGCAGATCCTGGTGCGTCCAGGGAGCTGCTGCAGGTCTTGTTAGTACAATGGGTTGCAGTCAGACTCAGTGTTTGTGCAGGTGGAAGCTTTGCTGTCAGAAAGCTCATAAATCTGCCAGAGGAGGGAGAGGTTGCGTCTCCTCTTCCCACACAGACATGTTTACTGCCACAGAACAGCAGTGTGCTGAGCGTACTGTCTCTGGTCTGACCAAGCTGGAGCTGTTTAACTCAAGCTGTTATTAACCTGTCAACAAATTTACTCACTTATCTCTTCTCATACAGAAATATGTGAACGTGGCTGTCACGGCCCCAGGCCCAGGTGTGCGTTTGTATATTCAGATTTCTGTGCTTGGTTGCAAGCAGGTGATTGGTCGACTGCCTGGATCCTAGTCGGTAAGTGGTTGGCTTTGCAGTAACAGTGGACTTTACAAAATTCAGAATGGAGAATTCTCAGAGACAACAACAACATCCACCTTTTTTTTCAAATTCCTGTCACATTCATTTATTGCATTTATTCATTTATTCGGTAATTGCTGGGATAAGCTCCAGCTTCCCCAGTAGGAATGAATCCAACCTTTAAATGAGAAACACAGAACCTCAGTAAATAAATAAAATAAAAAAAGGCCAAAGTTTGGAAATTATGACACTATAGAGACAGATATTTTTATTTACCAAATGCTGCTCTCAGCTTTTCAATCTCTGATATCACTGTAATGCAGCCAGATTTTAGAGTTTCAATACTTTTTTCACTTTTTCCTGATTGCTTGGATATAAATCCAGTTTTCCTGTTCGGGTCTGTACCACTACAGAGGCTTTATCTGGTGTTAACTCAGAGCCCCGCCCATCGAACTGGCCCTCAGGGAGGTTTTCACCTCTGACTGGTCTTTGTAATAAGTTTTGATATACCTACCCTTGAAACAGGTGTAGCAATTTCCATCCTAAGTTTTCATGATTGATCCATCTGATTGCAGAACAGGTTTCCCCTTTGCCTCAGACCATGTTTGCATTGTTTTAACAAAACATCAATATAAAGACATAACAAGAGATAAAAAATCTGGCCTGACACGGAGGTGAGGAAACCGCATCTCAGGGATCCGTCTACACTAGGAACCGCATCACTAAGGACCACAGAGGACCACAGGAAACCCCCGAGATCAGGGCAGGAAGGGGCGTCCACACCACAGCCAGGGCTGCAGTGCAGGACCCTGCCTCTCATCTGATAGCTGGGTGAAGCTAGAAAGGTAACAGATGGATGGATATTATAATCATAATATATTGGATTTGTAGATATTCCTGTTTCCTCCAGTTGATCTAAAAAATTGCATTTTTTATTTAGTCTTTCTGTCTGTGCACTCTCTCTTCAATTTTCGCATTGCAAGGCTGAAAAGTCTGGGACCTGGCAACCCCGATCAACACCAGAATTCAGGTAGAACAGTTCAGAAAAATGTAGGATGCTGTTTGGCTGCAGGGAATCCACAAGAGCGGACGTGTTTGAGTTCAAACTTGAGTCAATTAAGAGAGAAAGCAGTTAAACGGAAAACACTAAATGTTTGTTGTGACCATGGTGAAACAGTTTACAGCCCAACTAAACCTCTGCACAGCTTAAGTTTACCCTGATCACCCCAACATGGCTTCAGTCCTGAGAAAAGGTTGCAGAGACACACTGTGCTGCAGCTCAGATCAGCTGGAGAGACGAGACCCCCACAGTCTGATCAAACTTTAGCAATTTAATGACTGTGAACTTTCCAACCTTCAACCTGTTCTCCCTGTATTTCTAAGGTACAGGCTTAGATTTATCAGGGCTCCGGACTAACTTTTTTACGAGGAGCACAGTGGCCCCTAACTAAAATTTTTTGAGGCGCAAGCAGAAAATTTAGGGGCGACACTGAAATCACTGTGCATAGCAAATATTCACATTTTCTCTCATTTTCACTGTATTAGTGAGAAATACTTAACAATAAATTTAGAAATGATAATGTTTGTGCAGCACTTGACATAACATTAAAAAAAACCATCTTACTGGCCGCACTAATACAAAACAAGTAGACATAGAAATCAAACCAAATCATATTTGATGATTTGATTTGATTTTCACTTTGTAGTCGAAGCAGAACGGCAACTTTGTCCCCATCATCCCCCGCAGGGCATGGTATGACTTGTCCATGCAGTTCCTGGCGATAAACAGCTTCAGGGACTGATGCCAGCTCTTCAGTAAGAAAAGTAGCTTGCGGCTGTCCTAGAAGATGTTGGAAGTAGCTAATTAGTATAATCAGCCTAGTACATGTAGCTGTAATGGATGCTGCCATAAAGAGCGATGTCGTGGGAAAGACAAAAATTGATAAAAAGACAACCTAAAAATGTTTAGAACAGCAAACATAAATAAATAAATTATTCTGTCAATATATTCTTTATTTTTATTTCAGTTTTTTTAAGTGTATTTTGGGAAGAGTAAACTACGTCCACTCACGTAAGTCTCCAAAAGTCTCCAATAAACCAGAAAAGATTTTTTTTTAAAGTCAGTAGAGGGGTCTGAAAACTCACTAAATATAGCGACAAAGTCGCTAAGTTGGCAACACTTAGGAATAATAAATTCCCCCAAGACCCGTCTCTTTTCACACATAAGCCAATCGGTAACAGTGGCAGTTCATCGCCCACTCGCTGTCGTCTTCTTTGTTGGTGTCTCCTTTTCTCATGCTGAAGTTAGTTTAAATCGGCCAACCTGCAGCGAATTTGTGCATTACTGTGAACTACTGGGCTGAAGAGGGGAGCAGAAGTTTGTTTGCGACAAAATAAATTAAATTATAACTACAACAGGAAAAAGACGGGCAAATGTATTGGTCGCCGTTGCGTGAGTAGATGAAAAATTCACTCGCACTGTCTCACATTTTAGTGACCATTTGGTCGCAGTCGGAAGCCCTGTTTATTAGGTACTTTTTAGAAAAATATTATCACGTCAGGATAACAGTTTCAAGTTTCATACAATTAGCCTTTAAACTGAAAGTGGTATTGAATCAATAAACAGAAAGCACCTGTTCAGCCCTCAAAGGTCAAACCTAATCTATCTATATTTTAAAATTTTTAACTTGTAAAGTTAAGTAAGAGAAAGAAAAGAGCGGCATTTGACACCGTACAAGGTTGAATATGTTATTGGGATAAAAAAAAACTGCATTAGACTGGTTTAAGTCATATTTATCTGATAGATAAGTCATGGAGTTCCTCAGGATTCTGTACTTGGACCGATATTTTTCACAATATACATGCTTCCCTTAGATAATATCATTACCAACTTAATATAAACTTTCATTGCTATGCAGATGATACTTAGATGTACTTATCCATGAAGCCTGATGAAACCAATCAGTTTTTTAGATTAATAACTTCTACAAAGATGTCTTAAAGACATCTTTGACACAAATCATTTATTGGTGTATTATGTTTTTAAAAAGGGGCAGGTATTATAGAGTTTCTTCTTCCTGCTCCTTTTCAAACATGGTGGTGCCTTAAGATGTGCGTTTGATTTGTTTTGCATATTTCTGTGTTGTTTGTGCATATCCATGTGAGAAATAAACTGGTAAAAACATGAAGACATGGACGACCCTGAAATGTCTCCTCTTGAATTCAGACAGCACTGAGGAAAAACTCTAAAAAAATTGTCTAGCTGTAATTAATTTGGATGGCGTTAATGTGGCTTCCAGTTCTAAAGTGACAAACCTTGGACGTATTCTGGACCAGGATTTGTCCTTTGGCTCACATTTAAAACAGGTTTCTAGAAGCGCTTTCTTCCACCTACGTAATATTGCAAGTATTAGGGACACCCTGTCTCAGAGAGATGCAGCAACACTAGTCCATGCTTTCGTTACTGACTGAACTACTGCAATTCCTTCTTAATGTTCTGTCCTCAATACGCCCTGAAAGTCTCCATCTGATCCAAAACGCTGCAGCGAGGGTTCTGATTTAAACTAGGAGAGATCATATTTCTCCAGTTTTAGCTTCTTTCATCGGCTCCCTGTTAAATCTAGGACAGAATTTAAATTCCTCTCCTCTCATATGAAGCTCTCCGTGACCAGGCTCCGTTGTATATCAAAGATCTCACAGTTCTATAGATTCCCAACCGAGCACTTCGCTCTCAGACTGCAGCTTTCTTGTGGTTCCCAGAGTCTCTTAGAGTACAATAGGAGGCAGAGTCTTGGACTATCTGGTCCCTCTTATGGAAAAAGCTCCTAGTTTGGGTTTCGGAGACAGACACCCTCTCTACCTTAAAGATCAGGCTTACATCCTTCATTTTTTATGAATCCTATAGTTAGGGGTGGTCTAGCCATCCCTTAGTTATGCTGCCATAGGCTTAGACAGCTGAGGGATGTCCCATGATGCACCGGGCTCTTCCTTTTCATCTTTCTGCTCCTTATCTTCCATGTAGAAACTTATCACCGTATTGGCATCATTAAAGTATTTCTCCTCTCTCAGCAGGTCTTCCTGGCTAAAAGTTGCAGTGTTTGTTGGTCTCTCTTTCCTGTCCTCTCCCCCCTAACCGGTGGAGGCAGATGGCGCCCTCCCTGAGCCGGGTTCTGGTTCTCTGGGAGGGTTTTCCTTTCTGTTTAAAGGGAGTTTTTCCTCTCCACTGTCGCGCCATGCAGCTCAGGTTAGGGGATTGGTGCGAAGTCAAGATTCGATGCAATCTGTTGGTTTTCCTTAACTAGACTGTTATTAATTATGAACTGACTGGAACTGACTTGTCTGTAAAGCCCTGAGATGATGTTGTTGTGAAGTGGCGCTATACTAATAAAGCTGAATTGAATTGAAAAGGTTCCCATACCAACCAATCCAACAATGTCCAAATGACCCAGTTAGACTCATTGAATGAACTGATTACTGGATGAGGAGATTGTGAGGAAACAGATCCTCCATCGCTGACTTGTTGGCTCCCTGTGTCAGGAAGCTTTATTAAATTATGGTTTATCTCCGTGATCCAGTCAAAGACAACCCTTGTTAGAAGTTGGATGCTATTTTTCCTTCCCACCTCCAACTTCTTCCTGACAGTTTTATTCTTCAATTCAGAGTAAAATTTGGTTTGGAAATCACATCAGAGTTCAGAGGAAATGAACATAGCAATGTTTGACAGATGACTCATTCAGAAAGTGTTTTACAAACCCATTTACACCATTACTGCTCCCAATGTTTAACTGGCCACTCAAACGTCTACTAATCACAGTGTTGAATGTCCTGTACAAGCAGGTTGTCACGCGTCAAACTTTAATATTTAACTGGGTTTCACTGTTGACCTTATCGAGGAAAATAACAAAGGTTCAGTGACTGTTTTCATTATTTAAATAAGCATCAGGGGTAAATCCTCAGGTTGTGTGGTGGGTGTGGGTTAAGGGTTAACTTCCTCCATGGAAAACTGAGTCAGTAGAATTTCTATCCCTACTGAGCTGAATATTTTTATTTACAGTCCCTCCTGCACATTCCTGATCTGGACTCTTGTGACACCTGTGGAAACTGCTTATTGTCCAGAATATCTGTCTCAGCTCCGTATCATCACAGCAGCTTGTTAGTGCGTAAAAATGACAGGAATGGTCAACTTTACCAGTTTCAACTTCCTGTTCCACAGATATCCAATCAGCCAATCACACGGCAGCATCTCAACACACGTAGTCATGTAGACGTGGTGAAGACGACTTGCTCAAGTTCAAACTGAGCATCAGAATGAGGAAGAGAGAATAAATGAATGTTTTATTTCGAACAAGTGCGAGTAACACAAGAAAGTAAACTGAAAAACAAACTAAACTAATTATTATAAAACAAAAAAAATAAATAATAATAACAATTATGAACAAAAATAAAAAATAAGTAATATGAGCCCAACATGACTGAAAAGGAGTAGGATGAAGCATAAAGAGCATTCAAATTATTTTGAACGTGGCATGGTTGTTGGTCTGAGTATTTACTGGGATTTGCACCCGCAACCATCTGAGGTTTCTAGAGATGGTCTGAAGAAGAGAAAATATCCAGCGAGCAGCAGGTGTCTGGACCAGGATGTCTGGTTGATGTCAGAGGTCAGAGGAGCATGGACAGACTGGTTGGAGATGACACAGAGACGGCAGCAGTGTCGCGCATCGCGCTCTGAGATCGCTTTTCTCCAAGAAGTGTGATTGGCTATGATATTGGAGGAAATTTTGACATTTTCAATCCAGTCCGTGACTAAGTATGAGATGAAGAGTCAGAAGATTTTGCACGAATAGACAGAAATCCTATTGTTTACTCTACTGTACAAAAGAGAAAGAGAACCCTGGGTTCTTCCGAGTTTAGAAAATAGGAAAACAGCATCGTGAATACTATCATTTGATGGCAGACCTCAAGGCTGATCCAGAAAAACCCAGGACTTATGTTCGGACAAATTCTCCCTGGCGCCACACGGCTGCCTTTTATTTTATTTATATTGTGTGCACGTCTACGTGAACAAGTGCAACATTTCACATGCACGAATGTCGCCTGCCGCTTGGCTGGAGGAGGACAGGGTTTTTCAAAGGAAATAATGGAGAAGGAGCGACGTCGCCTCCCCTGTGTCAAGTAGAGTTACACACTACCATTCCTGAGACACTGGTGATGACGTAAGTGATGGAGCTCAGGGGCGCCGGAGATCTGGTACTCCTCACAGATCTGAGTTTTTTCTGCTGACCATGTCCATCCCTTTATGACCAAGGTGCAGCATCTTCTGATGCTACTTCCAGCAGGATAATGCACCATGTCACAAAGCTCTGATCATCTCCACCTGCTTTCTAGAGCATAACCATGAGTTCACTGGACTCCACAGTCACCAGATCTCAGTCCAGTAGAGATAAAATAAAAACAGCAAAAATTTCCCAACACAAGTTTCATGATTGAATCTGAAAGGACCAACAATTGAAAAGTGTCATCTACAGATTAATCGACAAATGAAGTCTATATTCTGGGTCAAAGCCGCATGTGAGCTGATTGTCTGCTGCTGATGAGTTGCAGCAGCTGCTTGGATTGTCTCCATGAGAACCAGTAGCTTCAGACCATGTTAAAAAGTAACCCAGTCTGCTCTCCACACCAGAGTGATCTGCAGTACCTAATCTCTAATGTTAATCACACAGACTGTGGAAAAACAAGGAAACAGACTTTTTTTACAAGCTCTGACAAATGGTGTGTGCAATTAATCTCCAATTCAGCCGCACAAAACAGCCAATTTGTATGTAAAAGAAGGATGTTGGGAGGAGAAAGGGGCAGTTTTGGTTGGTCGTTAAGATCTGGACCGCTTCGCCCGCAATCTGCCGCCTGCTGAATAGTGGTGTTGTCATGGTGTACCATGTGGTGGAACATAGAAGGGTGCATAAGGTCCTTCTGGAGGTTTTTATGGAGGAACAGTGAGGAGGCAGAAAGTGTGGGATGGGTACACGTAGAGGTCAGAGGTCAGAGTGATGCATGATGCCTTTTCTTTTGTTCTCTTTTATCTCCTTAAACACACAACTGGTTGTGGTACTCGGCTGTTACACTTTCTTGGTGGTCCCAGCAGCAGACAGATGGTCCAGTCCACGCTGCAGCTGAATCCTGCAACGTTGTGGTAAACGTGAAGTTAACTACCAACTAAACCTTCGTATAAACTCCTATTTATTACAGTGTTTACTTTAGTCAACGTAGTTTCCTCTATGGTTTTTCTAGCATTCGTCTTTCCCTTCAGGGGCTGCCACAGCGAATCATCTGCTTCCATGTGACCTAGTATGGATGTCGTAGGCTGTATTTACACGTTCATTTGGCATGTTTTACGCCGAAAGCCCTTCTTGAAGCAACCAGTCCTGGGACCGGCCCTCAGAGAACACTGGCTCATGCCCCGCTTGGGTGCCGGGGATTGAATTCAGGGATTGCAAAGCATGCGCTCTAACACTGAGCTACATCCCCAGCTCTGTTTTTTTTTTTTTTTTTTTTTTTTTCATTAGTTTGTTTGTTTGTTTTTCTACCATTAACTACTTTATATTTTTACTAAACTGTTACCATCTGAGAACAGGCTGCAGGTCTCCTTTTAAATTTCACAGCATCATTTTTAGATTGCTAATAAAATGAGGGATTACAGTTTCATTCTTTGTTTTTCTCTCTTTCTTTTGTTTGTTTCTTAACTGATTTAAATCGACTCTTCTCTCTTCTCAGCTTAACTTGGTGTTATCTCCAACAGAAATAGAACCAGAGTTATTCCCAACACAGAACCAGATCCAAAGTTATCCTCAGGACAAAACCAGAACCAGAGTTATCCCCAGCGCAGAACCAGAACCTAAGTTATCTCCAGCACAGACCCAGAACCTAAGTTATCTCCAGCACAGGACCAGAACCTGAGTTATCCCCAGCGCAGGACCAGAACCCGAGTTATCTCCAGCACAGAACCAGAACCTGAGTTATCCCCAGCACAGAACCAGAGTTATCTCCAGCACAGACCCAGAACCTGAGTTATCCCCAGCGCAGGACCAGAACCTGAGTTATCCCCAGCGCAGAACCAGAACCTAAGTTATCTCCAGCACAGGACCAGAACCCGAGTTATCCCCAGCGCAGGACCAGAACCAGAGTTATCTCCAGCACAGACCCAGAACCTAAGTTATCTCCAGCACAGGACCAGAACCAGAGTTATCTCCAGCACAGGACCAGAACCAGAGTTATCCCCAGCACAGGACCAGAACCAGAGTTATCCCCAGCGCAGGACCAGAACCTGAGTTATCTCCAACGCAGGACCAGAACCAGAGTTATCCCCAGCACAGACCCAGAACCAGAGTTATCTCCAAGACAGACCCAGAACCTGAGTTATCTCCAGCGCAGGACCAGAACCCGAGTTATCCCCAGCGCAGGACCAGAACCAGAGTTATCCCCAGCGCAGAGCCAAAACCTGAGTTATCCCCAGCGCAGAACCAGAACCAGAGTTATCTCCAGCACAGACCCAGAACCTGAGTTATCTCCAGCACAGGACCAGAACCAGAGTTATCTCCAGCGCAGGACCAGAACCAGAGTTATCCCCAGCACAGAACCAGAACCAGAGTTATCTCCACCACAGACCCAGAACCTGAGTTATCTCCAGTCCAGGACCAGAACCTGAGTTATCCCCAGCACAAAACCAGTCTTCTTGTTTGCTCAGTCTCTTTAAGTCTTTGGTTCTGATGCTTCTGGATCAGCAGATGCTGCAAAGCTGATTGAACTTTCCACAACAGACTATTGGAAAATGTGTAAATTTACATGGAGCACTTTGAACATCCAATCAGAATAAAAATGTGTCATGTAAACATGTCAGCTGATCCGATCAGCCGCGAGGGGTTGGTTTAAACCTTTTCACGATCGGATCAGCACTGCAAAATAACCATGCCTACACACATTCTGATGGTTTCTGTGGTGAATGTTGTTTCTGTGCATGCTGAAACCATGTGCGGGTTATGTAATGAGTTTCAGGAAAGATTTTAAAAATGGCTGCAGAAAAACAGAATAGGACTGTGGTGGATACAAAGTTTTTGTTAGACATTTAATGTGTTAAGGGCTATTGATCATATTAAGATTAAGTTATAAGATTCAAAATAAAGATAAAGAAAAAGTTCTTTTGAACTAGTAGGCACTGCGCATATCAAAAGCATTACAGTATCTGTCCATCATGTAAATACCACATCATACATGATCAGATCACTCTATCTAGGGACCATGTAAACATGCCTGCTGGTATCTGTATTCTGGATTTGTATTCAGCTTTCTAGCTTTATCCCGGCTTGGTGAGGAGAATTAGGGATAACGCTTTTTTCCTTCTTTTTTTCCCCCTGTAGAGAAAACAGAGACACACTTGCAGCAGGAAGGAG
Organism: Rhadinocentrus ornatus; assembly: GCA_037177495.1. NCBI lineage: Eukaryota > Metazoa > Chordata > Actinopteri > Atheriniformes > Melanotaeniidae > Rhadinocentrus > Rhadinocentrus ornatus. The sequence goes on along the minus strand of JBAMHW010000006.1, from coordinate 31,760,184 downwards.
GACGAGGGAAGGTGTAGCATTTCAGGATTCACAGAAATTAGTGGTGAAAGGTTGTGAAAATAACACCGGAGTCCAAGCTGTGCGTGAAATTGTGAACAGAGGGATTAATGGGACTGTAAAAGGAGCATTAGAGCCCACCCCCACCCTCAGACCACTTCACAGAGGTATGTCTGTGGGGGACAACCCACTGTGTAGAAATAAGATGGATAGCAATTGTCTCATCTTACAATGTTAATGAGAAAAACAGAAATAAAGTATGATGACAGCGTTAGATGACAGAACACGATGCAGCGACACAAAGATCTGATGGAAGTTAGATCGTAGGGACGTTCACGCATGTTTTCACACACTTTTACCTTATTTTCCAGTTTAGATACACGAGATCCAGAAAGAAATCTTTCACGGACTCTGATGAACCTTCGTTAACAGTCAGACAGAAAGAGAAATGAAGTTTTGCAGATTAATTCTTCAACTAAAATCTCTGTTTAGGTGAAATAAAAATGTTTGTTTACCCTGGAGCTTCATAGAGAGATGCATGTTTATTCATAAACAGTAAACAGTAAATGAATTAAATTTACCAATGAACCTGTTTTTACCCTCCAACCACCTTCACCCACTCTGCAAGTAGTTTATGTTCCCAGGAAAGATTTTCTCCTTCTGGTGGGATGTACCCAGAATACCTCACCAGGGAGGCGTCCAGGAGGCATCCTGACCAGATGCCCGAGCCACCTCATCTGGCTCCTCTCGATGCGGAGGAGTAGCGACTCTACTCTGAGCCCCTCCCGGATCACCGAGCTTCTCACCCTATCTCTAAGGAAGAGCCCGGCCACCCTGCGGAGAAAACTCATTTCAGCTGCTTGATCTCATTCTTTCGGTCACTACCCACAGCTCGTGACCATAGGTGAGGATGGGAACGTAGATCGACAAGTAAATCGAGAGCTTCAGTCTGCCAGTTCAGGGAAACTTTCCCTGATGTCCACATGATCCTGCAGAGGCATGTCAACCACGACAGCCCTACAGCATCCAGAGCCTTAAGGAACTCTTAGCAGACCTCATCCACCGCCGGGGCCCTGCCACCGAGGAGCTTTTTGACCTCAGAGATAGGAGAGACCACGCCAGGGTCCCCCAAATCTGCTTCCTCATTGTTAGCTGTTCCCTCCACCGACCCGCAATGTCCCGAGTCGAGGTCAATAGCCCCCCATCCCCACTGTACACAGTGTTGATGGAGCACTGCTTTTCCCTCCTGAGCGACGGATGGTGGACCAGAATCTCCTCGAAGCCGTCCGGAAGTTGTTCTCCATGGTCTCTACAAACTCTTCCCATGCCTGAGTTTTCACGGCCAAAGCCACGGTCTGCTTAGCCTGCCAATACCCAGAAGCTGCCTCTGGAGTCCCACAAGCCATAAAGACCTAATAGGACTCCTCCTTCAGCTTGACGGCATCCCTCACTGCTGGTGGTCACCAACGATTTTGGGGATCACAGCCACGACAGGCACTGACAACCTTACGGCCACAGCTCCAGCTGGCCGCCTAAACAATAGAGGCACGGAACACAGCCCACTCGGACTCAATGTCCCCCACCTCACCCGGGACATGGTTGAAGGTCTGCCAGAGATGGGAGCTGAAACTCTTTCTGACAGGGGACTCCGACAGACGTTCCCAGCAGACCCTTACAACACGCTTGGGCCTGCCAGGCCTGACCAGAGTGTCCAAGACATGCTGCCGCAAGTCCAATGATACGACTACAAAGTCGATCGTCGAACGGTGGCGCGGTGCCAAGTGCACATGTGCACACTTTCAGGTGAATGCTGAGTCAGTCACCATGGTAACAGGCTCCATGAGACCAACCTGCTCGCTGGCAGGTTTAGACCGAGTAACAGAGTCTATCCTCTTTGGTTGAACATTCATATTGGACTTAATAAATCAGACATGGCATGCCACAAACAAATTCTTTGAATTGCACTTTGGTTTTTGTGATGCACGTTTCTAAGGCAAACATTTGTTGGTGCATCAGAAATGCTCAGATGCTTTGTGGTGCCCTCCTGGTCACAAGCAACAAATCAACAAAAAATTTACCTCAGTAATAAAGATAGAAAACCTATTTATAAAATACTTTTTCAATCTTTTCCTACTTTACAAAACTTGAAACCGACTGTAGTCCTGTACCCTAAATGCCAGCCCTGTCTGCTGACCCCCATTCCCTGATCCTGTGCCTGGCCCACAGCAACAATTTAACGTGGCTCACAGCAGAACACGAGCCAGAGTGTATTGTTGCATGCGTGGTCCTTCACAATATTGCAGTAATAAGAGGTCGACCTCAGGTGGATGCAGCGGATGGAAGAGGAACTCTGTATGCAATAATCACTTCTAATTAGTGTCAAGTAAAGACTAAACACAATTTTATGGAGTCTTCTTTATGTCCTGTAAGTGGATATGAAATTTAGGATTTTACCATACTGCAAGAAGTGTGATGTGGCACAACCTACCTTTAAACAATGTTCCTGTAGTTGTGTTTCAGTTTGGGTTTTACACATTTTCAGTCAAATATGGCCCATTTCCATCTCTGATGTCTGCGTTTGTTCATCCAAGTAGATTTTGGATGGTTGTTTTACAGGGAACTAACCAGGAAAAAAGACTGTGACTTTCATTGCAATAATTTTCAGAATACCTCTGGCAGACAGCCTATGAATATGAACACAATATATCATCAGTTTATGAAAACAGAGACATTTTCCTTCACTGTAAGATTTAATCCTCATTAATGCTCCTGTAATTACTGAAGAATCTAACGAGAGGAAAGCTGCACTGTGGATGTAGAGGCAGTTTGTTCATTATGATAGCAATCTGCTCTGTGAAGGAACTTTAATAAATAAATTTCCAGGCCAGCTGACAAGTTTTCTTAATATTTAAATTCAAATAACAAATTCTAGTATTAAAAGGGACCTCATTTACACACCAGTACTGGAAGATTCTGTAGTGGAGTGCCTACCATTTCAAGGTGGCTTTCATTTTAAAATTAAAATATAATTTTCTGCAGAGTAAAAGTTTACAGTCCATTTCAGCATCCTGTCCATTTTGATACGAAAAGAAAAGATACGGAGTGGGTCTTTAATATTCCTGCTGCTAGAGTTATAATGGCAGAGAGGTTGGTATTTGTGTGTTAGACAAACCTCCCAAAGGTCCATAATCACAACCTCTTTAGGTTATATTCTTTTAGGGGTGGAATTAAACGCATTAATTAAGATTAATTAATTAGAGAAAATAAATAATGCATTTAAAAAATGTACACATTTAATAACAGTTTGTGTTCCAAACAAATGTTTGTCAGTGCATGATCTCCTGGACACCGGTTACACTGATGCACACGTCAGAACTAGCTACTTTGACTCTATATTTAGCGAGTTTTCAGACCCATCTAGTCTCTCTATTTCAAAAAAGCAACTCTAGTGACTTTACTGGTGTTTGTGGAGACTTGTGGAGACAGACGTGAAAGCATGTTTACGTCTTTCTCAATGAAAAGTGGGTGATGCCACAGGCCCCTCCCCCATCCAAAGTTGCTCACTAGAGCCTCGTCCTCAGGCAGCATCAGTCCCAGCTGCCTCCCGGCTGCATTCAGAGCTCCAGAACCAAACTGAAAAGGAAACATGCAAAGCTGCTGCTGCTGATCCCGCCCTGGTTTACCGTCAGATATTAATGTCTATTAATGAAGAGTGTGGAGGAAAACATTAAAAAATGAAAAGTTCTGTAACATTTTGTAGACTCTTAATCAGGGAACAGCTGGAGCTGCTAAGTACTTAAATCTGATTAGTCAAAAGAAAAATAGGAAGAGTTTTTTCTTCGCCTTGAAAGAGTTGTTAATCTTCTCTTCATTAGAAATAAAAAGACCACTGGAGTCTAGAAAATATGAATGAAAGCTGCTGAGTTAAGTGTTTCCATCAGAATAAATAAATGACTTGAACTTCAATTTTTGTTCCATATTTTTTGCTCTGACTGAAATGTTGATTTAAAAAAACAAAAACAAGCAGAAGTTACTGCACTGAAACCTACAGCGGTGTAGAAACAACTAAATTAGGGATCTAACAAACGCTTCGTATGATCCCTAATGAATAAAATAATGCACAGATGTTCCTACATATCCCGACAAAATGAGCCAATCAGTGTCCAAGCCACTGAAAGCGCTCCGGCATGCTGTCTTAGGGACTTTTCTGGTTTAGAAACAATGAAAAACAAGCAATAAAATCAAAACAAGCAAAAAAAGAAGTCTGTCTGTTTTTAAAGTTTTTAATATTCTTCAATTTATATTCTCTACTGCTTATTCTACACAGAGTTGCAGGGTGGCTGGAGCCTCCATCCATCCATCCATTATCTGCCGCTTATCCGGAGTCGGGTCGCGGGGGCAGCTGCCTAAGCAGGGAAACCCA
>JBAMHW010000006.1:31735881-31746918 GCA_037177495.1 Rhadinocentrus ornatus | reverse complement strand
CGTCGGATAGTCGAAACTCGGATTGAGGAGGAGCAATGTGGTTTTCGTCCCGGTCGTGGAACAGTGGACCAGCTCTAGACTCTCTTCAGGGTCTTTGAGGGGGCATGGGAGTTTGCTCAACCAGTCTACATGTGCTTTGTGGACTTGAAGAAGGCATTTGACCGTGTCCCCCGGGGACTCCTGTGGGGGGTACTCCGGGAGTATGGGCTGCCGGACCCACTTATACGAGCTGTCTGGTTCCTGTACGACCGATGTCAGAGCTTGGTCCGCATTGCCGGCAGTAAATCAGAATGTCCAGTGTGTGTATGCAAAAAAGGTAAAAAAAAAAAAAAAAAAAAACTTTGCCTCTGTTTCAACTGGCATTGGTGATGGAAACCCTTTTTTGTTCACTTTTTCAAAGGAAACAGCTTTGCGATTTTGCTCCACAAAAAGCTGCAATCCAAGTTGTTTGCTAATTAAATGATTAAAACATCTTAAAATCCAATTTTTGCCCTGATGGAAAATATTATATGTTGCCTTCAGGCTGCATAAAATGTTGGAACTGTGTGTTTTCGTATATTTAGTGTTGAAACAAGATCATTTCTAATCATTTTGTCATGATCTCGGACAAAGATAAATATCACGTTGGTGTGGTACCATTGTCTGCTATTACAGTGATTCTGTCAGTTTTACTCATAATTTCCACACATTTTCCTCTATTTAAAGAATAAAATCAGCCACGTTCTCTGTCTCTAAATCGGGGTTCACCAACTCCAGACATGCTGGGCTACTTTCCTGCAGGTCTTAGACATTTCCTCGCTGCAACACGCCTGGTTCTACATTCATTTTAACCTGCAGTTGGAAGGTTGGCGGGTGTTCATTTGCTTGCTACACGTGTTAGCAGGTGATGCGCGGAGGCTGCTGTGCAACAACACCTGAGAATGAAACTGGGTTGTTGTTTTTTTATATTAAAACAGTCTCTGCAGTCATCATCACACTGGAACACAACAACATAAAAAACCCTGCAGGACGGAACAGAAGCTGTGAGGAGGAGAACTGGTTAAATGAATGGGCTCTAACAAGAAGGGAATACGAAGCCAGAGTACACAGCTTCCATCTCTGACCTCCAAACACCACAAAATCTACAGGCTTAATTGGTGATTTTCCCATGTTGATTTCCATCAGCGTGTTTTATTTGCCAGTCCAGCCTCACGTGACTTCTCCACTCCTTGTAAAAAAAAAAAAAAAACTTTGCCTCTGTTTCAACTGGCATTGGTGATGGAAGATTTTACGAAAAGAAATGAAGGAAAGAGGGAGGAAAGAAAGATGGGAGGAACAAAGGACCAGTGAAAACAGAATGGTTCATTCCTGGTCAGACAATATGAAGGTTTATGTGGATAAATCATTATTAGAAATGGATCTATATGTGATAACAGTATATTGTGTGATTTTGCCATGCAGTACTTTAAAAGATTTGTTAAGGTGTTGTCCACTCCACATGAAGCGCAGAACTGGTGTTTCACCTGTTATTTGCCTGTTCATTGATGGTAAAATGTCTAAACCTTTAACTGCTCTAGTTCATCAAAGTGCCCATACATTATGTCCATGTAAAACTTCAGTGTCTGGGTGCACAGCCACTCATTTGTGGTACTATTCTAGTTAATGTGCAAGTGGTCAGGGTGTGTGCATGAGTGACTTTATGTGGCTGGACACTTTTTTTTCTCACATACTTCGTTTTTGGTTCTGAATTTCAATTTTAATGTCTCTGCTGAGGTGCTCAAAAGGCTAACAGAGGGTTACCCAGCAAACCCCATTATCCCGTCCTGCATCCATCCATATTTCACACCCCGGCTAGCTACGTTTATAACGTTGAATCTGTAAAAACATTAAACAGGTAAATGTTATTTGGTTTGTAGACATGCTGTTAATAACCTGCTGAATAACTACTAGTAAAGAAGGTTCCTTTATGCTTTTTTCACGCCACAATACCCGAATGGCTAAATGACATCAGCTTTGGAAGGTGCATGAAAAACCCATGAAACCCAGTCCTGATCAGAGCTCTGGAATGGAAATTCATTCAGCCGTCCCTGCAGCCGTGGTCAGCTGGTAGAGCCTGTTTCATGGCTAGGTTAAACCCAATCGTTCTGTATTCTGAATTAAAAGATGCCGCTAATGTGTGAAAAGGGTTTGCACACGTGTGTATTTTGGTAAAATTGTGTAATGTGCCAAAAACTTGAATGTGTTTCACAAGGTATAAATTTCCTGAAAAGCAGTATGAGATTCACGTTTCACACGTTATCACGAGAAGGCGGATAAATGCTGTGGACGCGTGAAAAGCCTCGAGAGCATGTGTGCAATTATCATGCTGAAAATGAAAAAGCTCGGACTCTGCTTAAAATGTAAATAAAATGTCCTTCCTGGTTCTGGCTCTGATGTAGACTTTCTTTCCCGGTTCAGGTTCTAGCTGAGGTTTTATTGTTTTTTCCAGTCTGACCAACTGAAATCATTTAGTAGTAATAGTGACCCCAAAGGCTCCTGGGAAAGATATATCCAACCGGTGTTTAACATTTATACCCAATAAATTTTAGTTATGAGTTCCTTTTCCTGTGTTTCATCATTAGAAAGTTGTTGGAATATTTTGGTGTGATTTAATGTTGGAACCGTGATTGTGGATCGGTTCAGGGAGAGAAACCCACCAGCAGTGGTGATTAAGTTCATCCAGCCGCTGGTCAAAGCTGTTGGTTTTTGTCTCAACGTGTCGAAAATACTCTTTCAGATACCAAAAAAAAAAAACGTGAATATATATTAAAAGGTTTTATTTTTGTGCTTTTTATCATGCATAATATGAATTTTCAGTTACTTTTGGACTAATCAAATATTTCTTTTTGAACAATTCGAATCTTCGCATGAAATTAAGATTGATTCAGATTCTTTATCTGAAAGAAACTTAATGGTTTCAGTAAGTCTGACTCAAAACTGTTGAATGAAATTAAAAACTGAACTTCAATAAAGAAGTATAAAAAATTTGACTTTTTTCTTTTTACAGTGTAAACTGGCATTTAAAGTGTTAAAATCCTAAAAAGTAGTTGTTATGTTCACCTCTGAAGTTTTTGTTTAAAAGTCCTTTATTTTAAAAAATGATTTTATAGCAGTTTTTATAAAAGATGTGAGAGAAAAAGACTAAAAAGAAGAGTTAGGACAAAACACAGCCAAAGTGATCAGCCAGTAGAGAGAAAAATGTGCAAGGACCACAAGGTTAGATTCCCTTTCTTCCTTATTCGGATGCTCGTCTTCAGCATGTCTGCACAACTAAATGTGCCAAGTTGCTGCCGTGTGATTGGCTGGAGGCATCCTCTGACCCACCACATATCGATCCTGCTCTTTGAGTGTTTTAGGAAATACTGCATCTTTATTTTGATCAGATGTTTACATTTGTCATGTTTAATGTTTTTATATTGATTTTCAACATTTCAATCATGCTTTCCGGTTATAAATAAACAACTTTCCAGTAATCGTGTTTTTATGAAAGAAAAGAAGTGACACCTTTGCAAAAAGATTTTATTATTATTTTTTTTCAAGATCTGTCAAAAACACACTCGATAAACAAGCAGTTAGACTGGATTTGATTGCAGCTATATCAAACTCATTAATTCAAACTCATACAGGAACATTTACTCAATAAATACAGATTTATTTTCCAAATTTTTTTATCTGTGTGCTTCGTGTGGATGGATTTTCTTTTTGGAACATATTCACAGTAAAACATAAATAACTTTAAGAAATTAAGCACATTTAAGGCTTTGAAAAAACAAATAATAATAATTAAAAATAACTTGTATAAATATAAGTTCATTTGAGAACTGTGGGGGACATAAAGGAGGAAGTCCAAGAAAAACCTTGAATCGTACAAACTTTTATTTGCTGTTTGAGGAATCCTTTATGATGAATTAAGCTGCCCATCAGATTGCATATGGTCGACATCAGAATGGAAAACATACTTCCTGTTTGCAAATGAACGTTTTCACTCCCACACCCATTTAAATCTGTAAGTCCACTCAGTTTCCACAGATCCCAGTGGATGCTTATTTATTATTTGCAGCGAGTCATTGATCTGCTCACGTCCTCGCGATGTAGAGAATGGCTTTGCATATTAGTCTGAGGTTTAAAAATGGCGTACGCTTCCTGTGCTGCAGTTTTCATCCTGGATCGCTGCACGCCGCCGCGTCCCCTCATCTTTCCTAGTGCAAAATGTTCCAAAGATCAGCTGGACACAGACAGGAACCAGACTCGAGCCTTGGTTTTCGTCTTTCCCATCAGTTGAATCCAGTCTGACCAGAACAGCATCCTCCCTCCCAGCAGGAAGCCTGGGATGTTCAAAACAAAGCTACAGCCGCTGGAAGAACAAAACAAACAACAATGAAAACACTTTTATCATCTCTGAGTTTGGGATCATGAGTTTAATTTTTATTCTCATGAGTGTCTTTCCACTGTTTCTTTTTCCTTTATGTCTGTTTTGTTGGTGTTTTCTCCCCTTTTTTTTATTTCCATTTATTTCTTTTAAAAATTTACAGCAAAATTTAAATGTGCTTGTAAAAAAATTTGACCTGACCTGTCACCAAAATCCGATAACTAGAAGAAATCAGATGCGATCTACATTTACTTCTGAAATGTGATTAAATCCCTGCTCGACATTTTCCCATCCATTATCTGTTTTTTAAAGTACATAAATAGTGATGTAACTTCATCCGGTCTTTGTTGAACATGGCGGCGCCCGCAGTCTTAGCATTAGCTGCTAATGTGGAAGCCTGCGGTCTTAGTATTAGCTGCTAAAGTGGAAGCCAGTGGTCCTAGCATTAGCCACTAATGTAGTAGCCAGCAGTCCTAGCATTAGCTGCTAATGTGGAAGCCTGCAGTCTTCGCATTAGCTGCTAATGTGGAAGCCTGCGGTCTTAGCGTTAGCTGCTAATGTTCAAGCCAGCGATTGTAGCATTTACTGATAATGTAGAAGCCAGCAGTCTTAGTATTAGCTGCTAAAGTGGAAGCCTGCAGTCTTCGCATTAGCTGCTAATGTGGAAGCCTGCGGTCTTAGCGTTAGCTGCTAATGTTCAAGCCAGCGATTGTAGCATTTACTGCTAATGTAGAAGCCAACGGTCTTAGTATTAGCTGCTAAAGTGGAAGCCGGCGGTCTTAGCGTTAGCTGCTAATGTTCAAGCCAGCAATTGTAGCATTTACTGCTAATGTAGAAGCCAACGGTCTTAGTATTAGCTGCTAAAGTGGAAGCCGGCGGTCTTAGCGTTAGCTGCTAATGTTCAAGCCAGCAATTGTAGCATTTACTGCTAATGTGGAAGCCCGCAAGCCTAGCATTAGCTGCTAATGTAGTAGCAAGCAGTCCTAGCGTTAGCTGCTAATGTGGACGCATGCAGTTTTAGCATTAGCTGCTAATGTAGAAGCTTATAAATTGCTAGATAGACTACATGTAGACATTTATAATTTGACTTTCTGCTGCTACTCCCATGTTTTGTTTTTTATGTTCCGCTCACACTGACTTCCGTCTTTTTAATGGAAGATGTAGAAAAGACAAAAGCAACGCCGTTTTTTGCACATGCTCAGATGAAAAAACTAAAAAATCAGATATAATGGCTTACATCCACAGAGACATTGGAGAAATTTATGGTGTGTTAATCTGATTTCTCACAATCAGATTATTCTGTTAACATGATCACTGGAATAATCTGACAACTCCAGAACTCAGATTACAATCAGATCTTTAGTTGTCGTGAAAACGAGCTCATTGTTCATCAATCACTAATTGATCCTACCAATACCCAGGACATGTATGAGTTTAACAACGAAAAATTAAACATGAAAATTACATAAGAATAATTATTATCTGTAGCTTTTAACCCATTGAAGTCCAGTTTGTTTATAATACTCTAGTTTATAATGGGAAAAACAATAAAACTAAAATAATTCCTCTAAAATGTTTTGAATGCTTTAAATATAATATAAGTGGTGCAGCCTGATTGGAAAATATGAAAATAAAAAACAGAGGGCTAGTAGCTCAAAAGGAAATCTTAACATAAAGGAATGCATTTGTTGAAATGTGACATCAAAAATAATTTTTAAAATGGTTTTCAATTGGACATTTATTGTCCTTAAGACCAAATATGTAAGTTTTTGCTGTAACTTACCTATTTTAGGCTAATTCCAAAACTGAGAATATAATGATGTAAAAAAAAAATATAGATCAACGCAGCTGAAATAGTACAAAATGTCCTGGGATCTCTTCAGGGTTAATCATTAAAAGTTTCTCCAACAGTGTCGTTTTATTCTAATGATTAGTTTATCAGGGGATGGAGGATTTGTTCCGACCTCCTGGTTAAAAACACCACTGACCTTTCCCTCGTCTCTGTCTCACCGTCAGTCTTGTGACCTTTTATGGACATTTCCAGACTTTTACCTGTAAATTAAAGCTAAATAACGAGGAGAAAATTCTATATTCTTCAAAAAGACTAGAAGAGATTTGCATATTTTTCCCTCTACCGCAGGGATCAATAAATCATTCAGAGAATCAGAATGTAAAGGATAAAAGAAAAAATCCTAAACTGTCGACTGTGGTGTCGACTTTGCTGGGCTCAGAGACATCTGGAATGGACCAACACACAGTGGAAACCTGGATTGTGGTCCGACCAGTCAGTATTCCAAATCTTTTTTCGGAATATGGTGCAAATGCCTTTTATTTTACAGGTAAAAACTGGGAAGAGGGCCAGAACATCCGATCCAAGCCGTCGACTCTTTTGGGACCATTCCTTTACCGATCTGGCCCTAAAGGGTGGAGCTTGACACACTGCAATCCACTGATCGGTGGAAAGGATCATCACTTCCTCTGTGACTCGGCAATAGGAACGAAGCAGGTACAGCTCCTTGTTAAAATATACGGTGGATATGTTGTTGTTTAAAGCCACATGACAAGAAAAAAAGAAAACTGCTGGATGTCATCCATTCTCCTTTTTTGCTGGGTCATTTTTTCTCTTATAGTTCAAGGAAACAGGGGCGCCGGTATGATGTCACACTGTTACGTAGCTGATGCATCTATTGCTATCCGGTTGATATCCGCCTACCAGGTAAGGATATGGTTGCTGTGGAAAGGCAACAAAGAGGTTTACCCAACCAAACTGCACCAAACCACCCCATAACAAGACGGATCCCTTGGTGGAAACGGGGCCAAAGATCAGGAGTTATACAGCAACATTCAAGGCCACATCTTTTCCAGGGGTTCTTTCAAAGAGGCAATTCAGAGATCACAGCAACATGACTAAAGAAAAGGAAGGTACACGTACTGGCCAGCCTCTAGTGAGAAATGTGGAGATTTTAGAAAGGAAGAACTCAAAGGAAAAGTTTTCCAGGACTTATGAGACAGAAGTAAAAACTTTCCAGTCCTCAACGTCTCTGGAACGTGTTTGCTGGGCTGAAATGTTACAAATTAAATTGAAGTTAACAAGACAAAACATGACTTGTGTTTGCTTTACATTCTCCAAACCACCCTAGCTTGTTAGCACTCTATACTAAAATGTGAAGGTTTGGCCCCAGCAGAAGAGAGGTGGAGCAGGAGGATGGAGGGTGGCATGGCTTACTGCTGATGTTAGCTGCTGTTGGTGATAATGACGGAGGTTCCTTTGTGTCCCGGGTTTTGCTCTGCTGGTGCGCGGAAGTGATCGTAGTGGGCGGGGCTGGCGCTGTAACCCCGCAGGCTCTCTGGGTCGTAGAGGTGCTCCAGGGTGTAGCCTGTCAGGGAGTACGTCGCGTGCTTGTCCAAGTAGGGCCGCGGGTGGCTGTGGGAGGGGTAGAGGGCAGGGGCCGGTGTGGGGGAAGCCGCGCACGCCCCTGGCCGACTGAAAGGGTGGTGAAACTGTAAAGAGAGCGGAGACAGGTCGGTCTGTAGGTAGTCTTTGGGTTTACGCTCAGAACTGGGGCTGCTGAGCCTGGACAAGGGAATGGGGCTTGGAGCCGGGCTGATCACCTGACTGAAACCTCGACAGACCACAGTCTGCAGTGGGAGCGGGCCTTGGCTGTACTCTGGAGAGAAGCATTGGAAGGGGCCCTTTGGCAGTCCGTTTGTGAAGCCCAACGGGGAGTCCTCGGGGCCCTTGCGCAGCTGCAGTCGACTTTCCTCCTCCTTGATCATCTGCTGCGTGGCTTGGATCAGAGTCTCGATCTTACTGGGCTCCTCTGGGCTGCAGGGGTAGCGGTCCGCTCGGTACCGATCCCCTGAGTCGCTCGCTGAGCCTCCATCAGGAGAGCTGACCACGCTGTCCTCGTCCCAGTGTCCTCGGCCTGCAGAGAGGGGTCACAGCAACATGAATTTCTTTCATCTACCACGGCTTCTTCTAAATCTTGTAAGCCTTTTTTTTCATGTGCCTCAAATTTAATCCCTCTGGGACACGTGAGAGAAAAAGCCACTAGATTTAAAAAATTGGTGCAAAAAATTAATTATTGCAAAAATTCATTCAACACAGTCGAAATCATCATCATGAATGCCCGAAGAGGGCAGAAGGGTTAATAAACTAAACTAAATTCAGCTGTTCTGACCCCACAGACCTGGTCCAGAGACCTGGTTTCAGTCCTCACCGTGGTAGTTGTGGATGGTCGTGATGCGTGGCGTGCTGCCATCATATTCCTCGTGGTTCTGCAGAGAGCTCTTGCTCAGCGGTAAGAAGGACCGGGCGGAGCCCCACCATGTGTCCCTGCCGGGTGGAGGAGCTCCTAGAAAATACCTGCCAGCTTCACATCGACCCCGCTCACAGCTCTGGCCTTGACTGTGAGCGTGGACGTTGTCACTGGGGGCGTGGTGCTGCTCTTCAGACAGGCTGTAGCAGAGGGTGCGAGGATCGGAGAAAGGCCGGTAGCTGTAGGAGGCATCCAGGCCATCACTGTGCTCCAGCCGAGGGGAGGCGCAGTCGGTGAGAGGACTGCTGCCCCACGGACTGTCCTGGTCCGACTCTGATCGCTCCGTGTGGAAGTTGGGATACTGCAACAGGAAGGAGGACATGGAGAAAGACTAAAGAATAAGATATAATTAATCATTTAACTATATTCAATAAATATTTTGGCTTATTTACAACCCTGTCTCTAAAAAGTTAGGTCTGTTAAAATGTATATAAAAACAGAATACAGTGATTTCCAAATCAAATCAAGCCATATTTTATTCCCAGTAGAACATAAACAACTTGTCAGATATTGAAACTGAGACTTTCTACCATTTGATGGAAATGGATATTATACACTGTAGATGGTGGGATCTTCAAAGTCTGCACATTTTTAAATTGAAGAACATTTTTCTGAAAAAATTCCACAATTCTTTGAGCAAGTTTGTCTCAGATTGGTAAACCTCTGTCCATCTTTCCGTCTGAGACTCTCTGAAATGCTCCTTTTATACGCAGGCATGTTACTGACCTGCTGAAAACCAACCTAATTCAATGCCAAATGCTCCTCCAGCTGATACTTTTCCAGCCTTTGTTGCTCCTGTTCCAACTTTTTACAGACGTGCATATTTTCCATGAAATGTAAAATGTCTCAGCTTCATCCTCTGATGTTGTTTATCTTCTACTGGGAAGAAAATATGAGCTCTTTGTTGATTAGAAAGTGAGACTATTGTTCAAGGGAGATTTATCTACTTAAAAATGATTTGACATGGCCAATACATAAAACAATATTACCTTAAATAAATGCACATTAGATCAAACCTTTAAGGTGTAAAAAATAAGAATAGTCTGAATAAGAGGACAGCATCCTGGTATGTGTTGGATATGATGTCAGAGACTAAATCCTCACCTGTGTGTATGGTGAGATTCTAGCTTTGGTCTTGGGTCGACAGGCTCTGCTCTTGGAGGTTTTGCAGCTGTCCACGAGGCTGCTGGCGGTGCTGCTGCTGATGTGAGGGAAGGAGGCCTTGGATGTGGTCTGGTCCAGAGAAAGCTGGAGGCCTTTGTATTCTGTCTCCCTAAAGAAAAAAACAGATTTGATGTGGTCCACAAAGACACAAGGAGAGATCCCAGCGCTGCAGAAAGGCTGTTTACCTGTATGTTTAGTATTTTCTCTCACTTAGACACCATTAACATCTGCTTACCAATTAGAGCCTCATGCCGGTGCTGAGAGGACCAGCATGTGTTTGTGCTGGGAGGAGACTGCTGGGGGGGTGGGACGTGCTAAGAGGGCTGCAACGGCTGTTGGGATGCTTGTTTTACCAGAAGGATTGCAGCAAGGCACTCAACAAACACTCTACCGAAGCAAAGCTGTCCTATCAGAGGCACTGGAGATTAAAGGCTATGTCTGGCTATATCAGGCCTGAGGAGGAGCTTGGACGTCTCACTGCTGGGAAATGGGAATTGGTTTCTCAAGTGTTCTCACCATGGAAGATGAATCAAGTTTGTGGAAACAGAAAACCTGGACTGGGTTTACTCCAGACAAACAGTGATCCATCCTGCATGTGCATTGTCCCCTTAGTACCAATCCCTCTTCACACAAAAACTAATTCATCTGTAAGCAGACAGTTTCACAGGATTTACATTTACATTAGAGTTACAATCCACAGACACCACTTTCATTTTGGAAACGCACATTTATTTAGATTTATTTTGACTGAATAAGCAGCACTTTCCACACATTTATCAGCTTGAAGAAGAAAAGATTCATTGAAATGTTTCAAGCATGCTGATTCATATCAGTGTCCACAGGAAGCTAATTCATCTTCAGTTCTGCATGTTTGCAGCCATGTCTGATGCATCTGCAGCCATGTGACGTGTTTGCAGCCATGTCTGATGCGTCTGCAGCCATGTCTGATGCGTCTGCAGCCATGTCTGATGCGTCTGCAGCCATGTCTGATATGTCTGCAGCCCTGTCGGATGCGTCTGCAGCCATGTCTGATGCGTCTGCAGCCATGTCTGATGCGTCTGCAGCCATGTGACGTGTTTGCAGCCATGTCTGATGCATCTGCAGCCATGTGACGTGTTTGCAGCCATGTCTGATGCGTCTGCAGCCATGTCTGATGCGTCTGCAGCC
>JBAMHW010000006.1:31686386-31700010 GCA_037177495.1 Rhadinocentrus ornatus | reverse complement strand
ACACACAGGTCAACAGTGACCAAGCCTTTTCTCATCTCACATCATTCTCTCAAGTCTTGGCTTTCAGGAGAAAAAATGTTGGATGGAAACGTACTATGCATCAGATGGCAACATTTATGTTTGAAATTGTACATGGTCCCTTATAAATTAAATAAATAAAAGTATATAATATGTATAATATAATGTCACATATTACATAAAATTGTATAATTACAAATAAAATAATGATAAAGTAATGATCTTGTAAATAACTGAAAATAAAAGTGATTATCTTAGAAGAATAATGAAGCATTTCACTGTCTGTCCTTGTGGTCTCAGCAGAGTTTTATCCCAGCTGTGTGCCATGTAAAGCCCTCATCATGGCTGCAGCTGGTGACATGAACACGCGGCCGCAGACTACCAGGCTTCACGCTTCCTGATGATGGAAGCTCATTAAAGTTGGCTAGAAATCACAAACAGCAGCAGAAATCACAGCTTGTTTCTTATGTTCTTCTGGTTTGAATGTTGTTGGAAAAAAGGAGACTAGCCCTTGTAAAAAAATGAGTCCCAGGTTATCTTGTTATTACCCGGCACAAGACAACCAGAGGCCATGTTCAGCCCTCTGAAGTAAGAGTTACCACATGAGGCTGAGCAGCAGTGCAATCACAGACAATCTTCATTAGGTCAATATTTGTGCAACAAGTTTAGAAGTCAACTAAAAGTGCAGCAGGCGTAGTTTCTGCAGAAGCTGGTAGGAAAAGCTGCTCCTTCCCCCCACGGCATCAGTGGACTGGAGCTATCTGTCCACGGTTTGCTGGGAGCTGCAAACAATCCTTAAGCAATGATGCAGACGGGAGGGATTTACAGCTTTACATGAGAAACTGTAAAATCCTCAGTTATCTTACTAAACATGATTTGTTGTTTTACTGTTTCCTACCATTATATTAGCGGACATGTCAGAAAACATGGCGACCACCTGAAACATCAGCAGTTGACCTCCAGCTCTGGCGTTAAACCCAGATCTTCACGGCCTTCACGCTCAACTAAACCAGCTGGATCTACCATCACGTGTAAAATTCTGCATTATGAGGTTTTATTAACGGCAGCAACTTATCTGAGATCATGTAGGAATTTATTTAGAGAGACTCCGCTGAGTAAAAGCGTCCTTATTCACTTCATTCGGCTTGTTTTTATTTATCTTCATCCCGAGGGCTTTTATCACCGAGTTTCAGTCAAAGATGCGGAATTAGTCCACGATTTGAAAATGTGACTGTGATGCTGTGATGGTCAGGTTACCTGTCACAGCTACAGGTGATTCATGAGTTTCAATCCTGCTCATTAGGACGATTCTGCAACTTATATGTATAAAACCCAGAAACACAATGTTTATTGTCTTTATTTTTAGGGGAAAATATTTCGTTGCATTTTATCTTCTACGTTGGACAATAAGAAGAAGAACCAGCGTGTTTTACATAGTTGAGAGAGAGTTAATAAGGTAATGACAACAGTAAAATACCAAAAGCATTTACTTTTGGTTTTACATACAAACCAAGTGGCTCAGACAGGTGCATTTTTACCTTGTGCTCTACCGAACCGAAGATCAGGCTGTTAAAGGGTTAAAACCAAAGACCTGGGTGCTGTGCGTGAGAACATTTTCACGTTGTTCTCTAACACCAGAACAGCTCCGACCCGCATCTAACAGACTCTAGAAAATGGAAACGTTTATTTCTGCTGGTGCCTCGTAGATCTCAGCACCAGCTTCTTTATTTCTTTACCATAATTACTTCATTATTTGTATTTTAGAGAAAAAAAAAGACGTGTAGCTTCACTGGTTTAAAACTTAGAAAGGACACCTGTGGCAGACAGGTAAGAACTGATCTGACGTTTTAAACTCCTCCTCTGTGAGGTCATCAGACAATCAGACATCATTGTGATCAGATGCAGATCCTGTTAGACTTCTGCAGTCATCTGGGATCTGTGCTGCAGTATTCCAGAGGAAATCCCGGTGGGTTGACATTCCCGGTGTCTTTTCTCTGGACCAAACACATTTATTTCTCCTGAACGACTCACGTCAGATCGAATCAGTGGCACAACGATGCTGGGAATGTGTAAATACCGTCGCATCAAGTCTTCTTCATCTCTACAAAACATGTTAACCAAAGAGTTCCCAGGATAACAACACAACGTCCAGGAGGAAGTCCTACTGCTTCTGTCTTCCAGCTGCAGAGACGTCGCGTCTGGGTGCTGCAACACTTTAAAAATACTTTTCTTAAATTGTTTTTATAGTTTGAAATCAGATGATTTAATAATTTCTCTCTTGGTCCTGAATCATTTCCTGCTCTTTTTTCTAGCTGACGGTTTCATTAATTAATTCCTATATATCTCCGGCCCTGCGATGGACTGGTGACCTGTCCAGGTGTATCTGCCTCTCACCTGGTAGATGCTGGGTTAGGCTCCAGCTCACCCGCGACCCGTAATGGACCAAGTGGCAGATGATGAATGAATGAATAATATCTATCTCCTGCAGTTAAATAAAGGTGACGTGAACCTGAATGAGTGAATAAACAGATGTTGGGTTGGCTTCATTCTTTCTTTCTCTCCATCCCTCTGAGGAGAACAGGTGACTTCTACAGGGACGTGTTGTCTCTAGATCTGGTAAATGAGGACGTTTCTGAATGGAAACGACCATGAACAGGTTCGAGCAGGACGACGTAGAAGATGTGAGATTCATCATCAGATGATCACTAACGTGCTGCGACTTAGACGAGATTATTTGGTACTTACGATCCTTCTGAATGTCATTCGTTGGATGGAGTTCAGGAAGTTTCTATGGACGACTGATTAATGAGGGTCCAGGATGAATTGTCTCCTGAACTCAGACATACTGAGGTTGTTGTGTTTGGACCTGAGAAACTCAGGAAGACTCTGTCCAGCTATGGAATTACTCTGGACGGTTTTACCTCGGCTTCCAGCCTTGGAGTTATTCTGGACCAGGATCTGTCCGACTCACATATCAAACAGGTTTCTAGGACCTCCTTCTTGCACCTCCCAGAGTGAGGAGCATCGTGTCTCAGAGTGAGGCAGGAAAACTAGTCCATAGATGTGTAACTTCCTGATTATTGTTCTGTCCCAAGAATGTTCTGAAAAGTCTCTATCTGATCCAAGATGCTGCAGCAGAGTGTTGGAAAAGCAGCCCGAATGAGAACCAGCAGGCCTGCTAGCAGATGGAGGCAGAACAGACGAAGGAAAGGAAAATCTTCATTATTTCTCATGGAATAAGAAATGTTTGCAGCAGGAAAGATGAATGGGCCTGATTGTCAGGCAGCAGCTCAAATTTCTTTCATTCACAGATCTGAGGAGCGTTTACTACCACACACATTTCACAGGTCTTTACCGGCAGCAGGACCTGTCTGATTAAGTCATGGACATTAGCATCATGACCGGTGGGGTAGGGGAGCCTGCCGTTAATCGTGCCCACGGGACCCCACTGCTGTGTTTGTAATGTGATGAAATATCACCTGGCTGCATGGACACGGCGGACTCAGGGGGACATTAAACAGCATAACTCACCGGGCATGAAGCTGCGTTTAAGGGTGCTGATTTACAGCAGTTCATCAGAGCGTCTGCAACCACAACCAAATATGCTGTCATACGGGAAGCAAACTGCTCAGATCCAACTGGATGTCTGACTTCCTGTCAGCTGGAAGTGTGAGGAATGCTGCTGTAGTTGTGTCCTTTCACAGGATTATTAATATTCACATTCTTCAGACAAACAGCCTCACGATGGCAGAACAATGCGAGCATCGGGACAGTTAGGTTCTGGTTTCAGTCCGTCTTCTGTGGAAAAATGAGGGTGATGAAGATTGGCTGACACAAAGAGACGTGGTACAAGCTGTCAGACCCAGCATTTCTTTCAGAGATGAGCCTGGATGTTGTAGAAACAGCTATTCCAGCGTTAACCAGCACTCCAGCCACGGAGCACTAGATGATCCATAAAGGACGATTAGAGACAAGAGAAGAAGATCTAGAAGATCTAGAAGAAATTTCTCAGATGGCGATGCAGCTGAGACACTTGTGGGAGAAAAAAACAGGATCCATCCTGCCTTGGATCAACGCGCCAGGATGCTGGTGAAGAAATTTTCTTGGCCCACTTTGAGCCCCTTAGTACCAATGTGGCATGGTTTTACCCAGGGGTGTCCAACATGCAGCCTACAGGCCAAAAGCAGCCCATCAGAGGGTCCACTCTGGCCCGCAGGAAAAATTTATTATATAAAAATAATACAGGAAGATAATAACTGTAATAATAGACATTAATCATTTAAAAAAATGTAATTTAATAATAATATATAATAATAATAAATATAATAATAAAAGTAACTGTAATATAGCTGAATGGAAAACCTAAACTAGAATGAGTTTAACCCCCTGGTTTAACCACTCTTCTAGACTAGAAGTATCATTCGTGATAAAACTGAATATTTTCATCACCGGTAGAAAATGCAATATGATATGACATCACACCATGATGTCATTTAAGTGCGTGGGACCCGTGCAGCACAGTGGAGCAGAGTGAGTAAACAAGGAAACACGGCAGTGACAGACAAAACCCCATCCTCTATACCGCCTCGTCCATTAAGGGTCGCGGGGAACCCAGAGATTAGCAGGTTCACCTGGACAGGTCACCAGTCCATCGCAGGGTCAACACAGAGAGACAAACAACCACACACACTCCCTCCTAGGGAGAATTTAGAGTAACCAATTAACCTAACATGCAGAAAAGCCACTGTTTGAACCTCCCGCCAGCCGAGGCTCGAACCAGCGACCTTCTTGCTGTGAGGCTGTGGTGCCCATGTTGCTGAAGACACTTCTGCGGCTTTCGAAGCTGAATCCAGGCAAATACCGGCCACAGACCTTCCGCTGCCAGCTTCGCCACTCTGTCGTGATATTTAACAATATATCGGAGACCGACGTGAAAGACACATCATTCTTATTCTGACCAATAGGAAGCAGTGCTGCCGTAGGCCCCTCCCCATCCTGAAGTGCTGTACTCCAAGTCGAGCAAATGGTGAAAGGATTGTACGGAGGTTTGACTTCTCGTGTGGGAAGAGAAATCAACATCGCCTGTGTTGTTGTTATGAAAATATTTTTGATAAATATCATGACTATCATCATTTTTTGGTGATGTCGCCATTTTTACTTAACTACTTAACGGCAAAATAAGTAGCACTACACCTAGCGTTTCAAATCAGAACTGCAGTCAAAAGAGAAAAACACGGAGAACCCCCCCACAAAAAAAATAAAAATAAAAATCTTACGCTAATTTACGTTAGCATAAAACAGGGTGTATACAAAAGCTACATTAACCAACAAATGCCACACACGGCTGTGTTCCCTTAGTATCACTTAATAAATTAATTTGATAGTAATTTCAATAGTTTATAAGGACAAACTCACTATTACTACTGCAGGTTCTTTACCGACATAAAATACCAAACGCTGCTGTTGTTTGGCAACTTGGGGAGTCGCATGTGATTGGTTAAGGAACCAGGAAGTAGGAAAGAGCTCCGCAGTGCCCCGAAGTCATTCCGTCACGTAACTCTTATTTTGAAAGGAGAAAAGCTTGACAAAGACATTGTTGATGTAGAGGACAGAGTGTTTATAGGGAAGCTTCCTTTTATCCCTCGCAACACATGAGAACATTTTAAATTACTTTTACTGAAAAATTCTTAGTTATTTAGCCTTATTTATATACTTATGTACTTATATATTTACCTTGTTTCATGCTGAAGGCAAAAAATATTGTGATATTGGTTTTAGGTCACATTGCCCGGCCACACATTAGTGGCATAAAAACTTTTTTTAATTTAACTTTTAGGGGGACAGTAAAGTTTAGAAGGGGACTAAAAGTCCTGCTCCAGCTAAAAACCTGAAAGCTGTGTCAACATGGCCCTTAGCGGCCAGAGAGACGAGTACAAACACTTTCCATGATGTTTCCGTCCTCATGGAACATCAAATCTCAGTGGTTTGTCATTAACAGTCAGACATTAAATACTGAACCAAAAGTCCACAGTAGGTCACACAGGGTGAGTTTAGGCTGGTCCAGGTCTGCGGTGGTACATCCCCAGTACCTCTGCATCCGTCAGGTTAATGTAAGCTGACAGCCGTGCAAATACCTTATAGGCTGGAATGTTCTGGAAAAGCCCGTCTTTCCAGCAGATGTCTGTCGATAGATCACAGCATCCCTCTAACTAGGCTGTGTGTGTCAGCCAAGCATGTGTGTGTGTGAGTGTGTCTAACCTGGGGTTCATCACAAGCCGCCTGAAGAAGTAGGTCCAGGTGATGTAGTCCATGGCGTCCTGCTTGGATGAGATGGTCCCAGCAGCCATCTCAGCATTGAGATGGTCCGACAGCACGCTGAGGAGGCTGCAGGTTCAAGACCAGCACAACCGGTTAAACGGAGGCTATTTATTAGCATTTTTCCATCCCTGACTGTTATGAATAAGACATTGTTCTTCTTTACAAACTGTACAAGCAGGGAAACTCATTTGCACATGAAATGTTTGTATTTGTGTTTTTTTCCTTAAAACTTCCTGCTTTAAAAAGCAATAAAATAACTGATAATCAAACAAATTCATCTTTATTGCTTGGAAATCAGAAGGAAAGCAGGCACTCAGTGGACTGAGTGGAGGCTCAGATTAGTAACTTACTTACTCTGAGGAGATTTAACCCTCCTAACTTAGATTTACAGAAGTTTTTTCCATGTTTCTGCACAGATCCGCAGATCTGCAGTTTTCCGCCACTTTATATCTACTTTTGGATAAAATAACATCCCAAAAGAAACGCTCCACCACAGAAGAAGAGCTGGAGATGAGTTTAAAGACAGTGGGACAGAGTTGTGTCATCAGATGACGAGGACCAAACTGAAAAGCCATCTCTTTTCTAAAACCTCTGGAACTTTACTCTCTTTCACTTCAGCTCCATGAATCTTTGCACAGATAATGCCCACATGTTGAGTCCTGCTTTTATGGAGGTTCTTGTTTCCTGCAGAGAGAGAGGTCATATTCTATAAAAGGTTATGAGGTTATGTTATTAGTTCCTTTGATCTGATTTTAGCTGTTTTTATTAGGTTTTTGTTTTTATTGTACAGCACTTTGGTCAGTCACGCTGTTGTTTCTAAAGTGCTTTATAAAAAAGACGGTATGGTTTGGTATAAAATGTAAGAGGGGGAAATTCTGATTTGCTTTAACGCAGCAGCACCTGCGGTGACGCTTCCACCTCTGATGAAATCTCACCGGTGTTGGATTCATTTTCATTCTAAGAGGGAATGTCCTGGTTCTGTTCTGGGCACTGATCTGGAGCTGATTGTCCAGAGAAGAATGCTGCACAAGGTGCTGGATAAGATGGCAACTCTCCACATCCTCTGAACAAACCAGTGAGTGTGTTCAGTCAGAGGCTTCTTTCAGTCCATGTTTCCATGTTAGTGATGGTCACATGGTCCAGCATGTGGTTGTTATCTGCACAGCTAGGAGGTTTCCATGCTCTTCCCGTGCACGTGTGGGTTCTCTCCAGGTAGTCCGGCTTCTTCCCACATTCCAAAAACATGGACATTAGGTTAACCTGTGTTTTTAAATTGACCCTAGGAGCTCTGGGTCTTGCTGCACGGTGGAGGAATTCAGATACAGCAGACGTGCGTCGGTTACCTGGACTCAACAGGAAAAGGTTCATAAAGGAACTTCTTGTAGAAATCCTTCTTGATGTCATGGACCAGAATAACTGCTTTGCCCTGGTCATCATACTGAGGACGACCTGCTCTCCCCATCATCTGCAGGACATCTGCAAACACAGCACATCGTTATGGTGTTTAGACCAGCTGCGAAGGAGCGATTTAATGCTGATTGGTCGGGTTAGACGTAAGCTGGGGACTATATACCTGTGATGGGGTAGTCCACGTAACGTCTGGATTTACCATCATAGTACTCGGTCCCTTTGACAACCACAAGGTGAGCGGGAAAGTTGACTCCCCATGCCAGAGTACTGGTGGCAATCAGGACCTGTCAGAGAAGAAAATGCGTAACAGAAGGCAGGAGGAGGAGCAGAGAGGCTGCACGTTGTCCTCTCACTGAAGGAGACGGGAATATTTATTCCAGGAGAGACTTTTTGGTTCAGACAGTGTTCAGAAGGGGCCGGGTTCTTACCTGGATCTTACAGTTGACGAACAGCTCCTCCACAGTCTTCCTGTCTCTCTCATGAAGGCCGGCGTGATGCATGCCGATCCCAAAGGCCAGCGTCAGCTTCAAGTTGGAGTCCCTCACCGTGGCGATGATGTCCTCAATCTGCAAACAAACCAGAGATGGATCAGCAACTTAACCATAACTTATGAAAAACTGGTCAACCGCAACATTAAACTGCTCCTTCCATGCTGAAATTTTTTGGAAAAACTAATATTATAATGTACATATTTTCATCTGAAATCTGAACACACACAAGAAAAAGGTTTTCTGGAAGAGATTGTCAGTTCTGACCTGCTTCAACTAAAAAACTGGATATGAGGGGATATTTAGAGACTAGAAATAAAGAAAGAGAGAACCCAGTTCTGTGTGAAGGAGCTGGGGCTCCCAGAGAGAGAAAAGAGGGAAGAAAGAGCCGTCAGCTCAGAGAGGAGATTCATGGCTGCCGGTGACCCCCCCAGAGAGAGCTAAGCAGCTATTACCAGAAAGCTGTCAGCCACCCAGCGGGGAGCTGAGCTGCAACACGACCAGCACTGAAAACAGCAGGATGGACACACACACCAACACACACACACAGAAACTCCAGGCCTCAGTCAGCATGTTAGATATTAAAGTTCCTGACTGTCCAGTAGGAAGAAGACTGAACCAGTAGGGCTTGTTTGGAAGGGTTGCAGGAGGAAGTTGCTTCTCTCAAGAAGAACATGGCAGCACGGTTTAGGCTGGCAAAGCTGCATCTGAACTTGCTTTAGGAAAGTTCCTGTACTGAAGCTTTTCTCAGATGTTCACTGACAGAATGGAGCTGTTACTTTATGTCATGTCCAGTCACACAGGAAGCATTGAGCTGGATTATCATTCACCAGTTTCACTGAGGAGACGGAAATGGTCCACTCTGATCTGTAGTGCGGCTTGTGCAGGACACCTAATGGTTAAAAAGTTTGTTGGAAGGATAGGCGCGCCTATCTGAAAAAGACGGAGCTCCCTCTGGGCAGATCGGGTGTTAACAAACCTCTCTCTCATCCTGGTGCAGCCACTGTTTAGGGTTGTCCTCTGTAGCCAGATAGGCGATGAGGTCCAGGGCAGTGAGGCGGGTTTGCCTTCTGGACGACACAAAAATCAGCACTGGCTTGGCGGGTGAGTGACTTCGTATCGCTGCAGAGTTAAAAACACATCACGATGAGTCGCTGGGAGACGTCTCCATCCTGTTAAACTAATGAGGATGCGGGGCTGTACCTTGGAAGGTGGGCTTGTTCATGCTGGCCATGCGGGGGCAGTAGTGCTGTCCTGGAAAACCATGAATGTGAACTTCCAGTGGGACAGGACGCACAGATGGACGGAAGTTAAACAAACCCACCTGTTGGACGAAGCAGAGGAGGGTAGAGGCAGAAAAGAGAGTAGAGAGAGAGAATTAATGTGAGCATCTGGTAACATGAAGCCCCATCTGTCTGCAGAGATAGCCTGTCACTGGTCTCTACTGGTCTCTACTAAACACTCCTGGAATTGATTAGACTCTGGCAGACTCAATTGGACTCTGCTGGTCTCTAGTGGACTTTGGTGGAAATTTTTGTGGACTATGCTGGACTGTGCTGGTCTCTAGTGGACTCTGGCGGATATCTGGTGGACTGGCTGGTCTCTAGTGGATATCTGGTGGACTGTGCTGGTCTCTAGTGGACGCTGTGTGAACAGACACAAGGCACAGTGCAGGCAAGGGTAAAAGGAAAACCCTATCCTGGGACATGAGCATGTTCTGGATGGTGGAGTTGTTAACTGGGATGAATGGGATTTAAAGGGCTTTAATAAAAAAAACAAAAAAAAAACAAACGAACAGGTGGATCAGAAATGGTAAAACTTAGCTTGGAGTTTTAAGGGTTAAGTGGGTAATTAGTCTGGAGCTGGATGTTATCCAAGAAGTTCCCACAGCCAGCTGAGCTTCTGATTGGTTACAGCTACAGCTGCATTCCTCTTACACCATTGGTAGATGGAATTAACGGATCCTGACAGGAAGATTAAATCTTTCTTTCTGGATGCCGGGGTGATTCAAGCCCTGTACGTGTTGTTATTGTTCCATCTTCTACAGCCACCTTAACAGCCGAGACCGCAGACGGTGCAGAGACCAGCATTAGCTGCTCCGTCCCAGAAGCAGCAGCCAGCCACACAGATTAATGGATGGCAGCCATCCAGCTGCGTCTGGCAGCACCGTCTCTTTATAGCTGAAACCTCATAAACTACAGATGTCTGAAATGTGTCTGAAACTGGTCCGTTCAGACACAACATCTGAGGGTTTAAACACAAATTGTTTATTTTTTCCCCACTTTTACAAGGTCAGATCACATAGGCAACAGGTTCAGGAGGGAAACCCAGACAAAATACACCCACAGTCCATTTTATCAGGTTCAACTTCCTGTTAATACAAGCATGTAATCAGCCAATCACATGGCAGCATGTCAACACATGTAGTCATGGAGACGTGGTGAAGACAACTTGTTGAAGTTCAACCTGAGCATCAGAATGAGGAAGAAAGGAGATTTAAAAGACTTGTCTGAGGTCAGAGGGGAATGGGCAGACTGGTTGGAGATGATAGAACTCAGCTGCTTTGTGGCGCCACCGTGCATCAGAAACGTCTTCTTGGCTTTGATCCAGCCATAGAGGAGCATGAAGACGAAATTTAATGGACACAAGTTGACATAAACATTTGTTTTAATCTGTTTTATAGTTTTTGTTTTAAGGCACAACTATTTAGTATTTTATTACATTTGTAAAGCACTGAAAATGTGCTATATAAATAAATTTGAACATGACCAAAGTGACAAATCTGCAGCACCTGTGTGATGTTGTCATGTCAATATGGAGCAAAACCTCTGAGGACGGTTTCCACCATGTTCCATCTATCACACCAAGAATTAAGGCAGTTCAGGAAGAAATAGGGGGTCCAACACGGTACTAGAGGGTGGAGCTGATAAAGTGTAAGGTGGGTCATAATAAAAGCTGGTATCTGTTATTAAAGAAAATAATGTTAATGAAATATAATGTAAAATCCAATAAAACCAATCTGGCTTTTCCACATCAAGAGAGGAAGAGTTAGAAGGTGAGCCATGTCTCAGCAGGTAGAGGTGAAGTTCTGGTCCTGACCTGTCCGATACCCAGCCAGTCAGCCAGATCTCGAGCGTTGGCCAGAGCCGTGGACAGACCTACGACTCGGACAGTCTTAGAGGTGTGAGAGGAGATGAAGTTGGTCCTGGAGACGATGACTTCCAACACGGGACCTCTGTCCTCACCTGGAGACACACAGGCCATGGTTACATGGTGTTTTTGAATTCAGAATGAATTATTCAGAATTAATTTAGATTTAAAGTGTTCTCCTTCGCATTTACATGGAAATAGTCATTTTGAATTGAGGTTTACATGGAAAACAAGTTTAATCGCCTTTATATAATTCTGCTTTAGTTCTGGGGGTTGGGAAGGGTTCTGATTGGACCGGGGCGAATGTGTTTAACGTCTACGGGAAGAAAACAAACTCCAGGTCCAGCTTCTTTTCGTTTGGTCTACAACATGAAAGAACCGTTTTCGCTCTGATGGTGATTGTAGTTGTGAAGCAGCGGCTGGACACCAGCATCCTGCTTCACTTTGGTCAGCTGAGGAGGAGAAGGGAGGTAGAGTACCATATCGTCATGGCGACAGGACAGGAGAACAAGCATGCTCAGAACGACTGGAAATAATGTAAAGCGGAATGAACGTTTACATGATCGGGTAAAGGAATTATTCACTTCACATTTAAATCAGAATAAACCAGCCGTTTACTTAGCATCTAAGTTTATTTCAAATTGGCCCCTTTATTTGGAATAAAGTGTTTACAAGGTCGTTTTAAAGAGGATTTAATTTTTATTCTGAGTTAAAGGGGAATTCAAACTCATGTAAACGGGCCACAGAGGTACAGTCCAGTCAGCATGGTGGCCAACATAAGACAGAAGCTGTGGGACGTAGCAGGACGCTCACCCAGCAGGTGGATCTCATCAATGATGAGGATGGCCACTTTCTGAACGTAGCTCCTGTTCTGCCAGCTCCGGCTCACGCCGTCCCACTTCTCTGGCGTGGTGACAATCAGGTCAGCCTGGGCGATGGCTCTCATGTCCGGGGTCACGTCACCCGTCAGCTCCACCACCCTTCACACAGAAACATGCTGGTCACTAAATAAAAGCTCCATTCAAAGAAAAAACCTTCATGAGAGGCAAGGGAGTTTATTTGCTTTCTCTTACTTCTTTCCCAGTTTCTCCTCAACCCGGATCTTCCAGTCCTCAATTCTCTCCCTCACTAGAGCTTTTAGTGGAGCAATGTACACCACCTAAACACACAGCAAATACAATATGAATAATAATCACAGAAGATGCTGAAGGTGAAAAAAAAGGAAATTGCGTCCCAACTAATCAGCCTTTAATCTTATTAGCAACATAGACCTGTATAAAAAGCCACACATCAAGCCAGCTGTAAACACCCAATAACCAGTATAAACCAGTATGAAGTAGCTGTAAATCCAACAGTAACCCAGGAGCACCCAACTTGTCAGACCTTAGAGGAAGGGTACTTGTTGAAGACCCGGAACATGGCCATCTCTGCTGCAATGGTTTTCCCGGAGCCTGTTGGCGCCCCCAGCAGGACGTTGGTGTCAGTGTGGTACAGCGTGTGGAAGATCTGAGTCTGGATGGGGTTGAAGTGGGTGAACTGGTACAAGCTCTCAAACTCCCGGTTCCCCAGAGCCGTCACTGGTAATGGCTGCAAGTCCAGAAGCTCTGAGATGGCGAGACAAAAACAGAACAACATCTGAGAAACTGGTGGAATACTGGTGAGATACTGGTGAGATACTGGTGGAATACTGGTAAAAAACTGGTGGAATACTGGTGGAATATTGGTGAGATACTGGTGAGATACTGGTGGAATACTGGTGAGATACTGGTGGAGTACTGGTGAGAAACTGGTGAGATACTGGTGAGATATTGATGGAATACTGGTAAAAAACTGGTGGAATACTGGCGAGATACTGGTGGAATATTGGTGAGATACTGGTGGAATACTGGTGAGAAACTGGTGGAATATTGGTGAGATACTGGTGGGATATTGGTGGAATACTGGTGAGATACTGGTGGAATACTGGTGAGAAACTGGTGGAATACTGGTGAGACACTGGTGGAATACTAGTGAGACACTGGTGGAATACTAGTGAGACACTGGTGGAATACTGGTGAGACATTGGTGGAATACTAGTGAGACACTGGTGGAATACTGGTGGAATACTGGTGAGACATTGGTGGAATACTGGTGAGACACTGGTGGATTACCGGTGGAATACTAGTGAGACACTGGTGGAATACTGGTGAGACACTGGTGGATTACCGGTGGAATACTAGTGAGACACTGGTGGAATACTG
>JBAMHW010000006.1:31673976-31685657 GCA_037177495.1 Rhadinocentrus ornatus | reverse complement strand
CCTGGTTGTGATGGAGGTTTTTCTTTCTGGTTCTGGTTGAGAAGGAGGTTTTTCTTCCTGGTTCTGACAGATGTTCTACTTCCTGGTTTTGATGGAGGTTTTTCCTTCCTGGTTCTGGTTGTGATGGAGGTTTTTCTTTCCTGGTTCTGACAGATGTTCCCCTTCCTGGTTCTGACAGATGTTCTACTTCCTGGTTGTGATGGAGGTTTTTCTTCCTGGTTCTGGTTGTGATGGAGGTTTTAATTCCTGGTTCTGGATGTGATGGATGTTTTCCATCCTGGTTCTGGTTGTGATGGAGGTTTTTCTTTCTGGTTCTGACAGATGTTCTCCTTCCTGGTTCTGACAGATGTTCTACTTCCTGGTTCTGATGGAGGTTTTTCTTTCTGGTTCTGGTTGAGAAGGAGGTTTTTCTTCCGGGTTCTGACAGATGTTCTACTTCCTGGTTCTGATGGAGGTTTTCCTTCCTGGTTCTGGTTGTGATGGAGGTTTTTCTTTCTGGTTCTGACAGATGTTCTACTTCCTGGTTCTGATGGAGGTTTTCCATTCTGGTTCTGGTTGTGATGGAGGTTTTTCTTCCTGGTTCTGGATGTGATGGATGTTTTCCATCCTGGTTCTGGTTGTGATGGAGGTTTTCCTTCCTGGTTCTGGTTCTGACAGATGTTCTACTTCCTGGTTGTGATGGAGGTTTTTCTTCCTGGTTCTGGTTGTGATGGATGTTTTCCATCTTGGTTCTGGTTGTATTGGAGGTTTTCCTCCCTTGTTTCTAGATGTGATGGATGTTTTTTCATCCTGGTTATGGATGTGATGGAGGTTTTCCTTCCTGGTTCTGGTTGTGATGGATGTTTTCCATCCCGGTTCTGGTTGTGATGGGTGTTTTCCATCCTGGTTCTGGATGTGATGGATGTTTTTCTTCCTGGTTCTGACAGATGTTCTACGTCCTGGTTCTGATGGAGGTTTTCCTTTCTGGTTCTGGTTGAGATAAAAGTTTTTCTTCCTGGTTCTGGTTCTGACAGATGTTCTCCTTCCTGGTTCTGATGGAGGTTTTCCATTCTGGTTCTGGTTGTGATGGAGGTTTTTCTTCCTGATTCTGGTTGAGATGGAGGTTTTAATTCCTGGTTCTGGATGTGATGGATGTTTTCCATCCTGGTTCTGGTTGTGATGGAGGTTTTAATTCCTGGTTCTGGTTCTGACAGATGTTCTACTTCCTGGTTCTGATGGAGGTCTTCCATTCTGGTGATGGTTGTGATGGATGTTTTCCATCCTGGTTCTGGTTGTATTGGAGGTTTTCCTCCCTGGTTCTAGATGTGATGGATGTTTTTTCATCCTGGTTCTGGATGTGATGGAGGTTTTCCTTCCTGGTTCTGGTTGTGATGGATGTTTTCCATCCTGGTTCTGGTTGTGATGGATGTTTTCCATCCTGGTTCTGGATGTGATGGATGTTTTTCTTCCTGGTTCTGGTTGTGATGGAAGTTTTCCTCTCCACTGTGTCCTCGTGCAGCTCAGGATTGAGGACTGAATCAAAGTCAGGTAGCGAGTCCATGGCAGTATAACTAACAGCCTATGTAAATACTTATTAGTGCTAACTGTCATTTAAAAAGTCTGGATCTGAGCTCTGGGTTTGTCCCGATAGCTGCTGCTGAGTGTGTGTGTGATCTCTTACTGAGGGGAAATCTGCTTGAAATTATTTTCCTGGCTCCTTTTTATCTGTCTGGAGGAGTGAATAAGTGGAATATGGAAAAATTACACGCTTCTGCCCTGAAGTCTGCATGAGGGGGTTGATGTCTCTGTGCAGCCTCCACTCAGCTAACAGACTGTCTAAAAGCTGCTGTCTGAAGCTGAACCAGGTTTAAGTTTCAGCTTCTGTTTCTGCTGCCATAAGAACAGGTTTCATAGTTTTTAAAAACAAAAACAACAGGACAGCCGCTATGGCTCGAACAGTCATCTCTCATTTTGTAGTCAGACAACAGGAGGAATCTAAGCAAACACCAGGGATGTGTGCTGCAGGAGCCCGGGCTGCGATACATCAGGAGATCTTAGGTACCATAATTATTAGCTACTTCATTTAGTCTTTATTTAATTAATGTGTCAGAAAATGTCCTAAGTGTAAGTAATTTGACCCCTTATTTCAGGATAAATGAAACTCAAGCAAGCAATTGTAATTATTAGATAAATGCTTAAACAGTTTAATGACAAATTTAAAAAACTGATTTAAAATTTGATCAGATTTTTCTTTATCAACAAAAAAAAATGTAAAGGAACAAAGAAATGAAACAACTTATTTTACATCTTGTGAAGCATTTTTTTTGCCACGAACTTTAAGTGTTGACAGTACAGACTGTTTTATCTGTCCACGTCTGGGCTTTGTATTGCTGCAGTAGTAATAAACCTTTTTCATAATTTTGGTTTCTAAATATCTAAAACAATATTTTTAACTCTAAAAACGGTCAAACTCTGCCGACTATTAGAGCTCTGATGAGAACTCTCGTGATTAAAGATTTTCGAGCTGATTTACTGGGTTTTTATTGTCTTGTTTCAAGTGAGTCAGAGACGACACTCGTCAGCCGGTAGGGACGACGTGAAAATAACAGCAGGAATGTGACCTCATTGAAAAGTGGAGCTGCATTAGATCTGAGCCGAACATCTTTAGGACTTGTGACGAGTTAACTTTCTCTACTTGAAATGAAGTAGAGAAGATCTCAGCTTGCTAGAGACGACCTGTTCACCTGTTAAACACCAACATCTGGCAGGGTAGTGATAAAGTTCACATTACATGAAGCTCTGAAAACCAACGAGCTTTTCCTTGTTTACTGCACCGATATATTTACCTCACTGACATGGAGAAAAACTCTCAGCCAATCAGAAGTTTTATCAGTGTTTCTTCATCATTACTGTTTAAATTAGAGCATAGTCAGAGTGTTGGGCTGATGTCAACTACATTAATTAAGAAGAACTTAATCTCTTTATCGATATTGTTACTGTATTAAATTGATCATAAATTCTGAGTAACTATACATACAACCATATTGCAAATCCCAGTTTAACCCCTGTGTACCGGTATGTGGGGGGTGTCTCTCGGGTAAAATGAGGTTCTGGAAGTTGATGATGCAGACGGCCTCGGCCCCGAGCCAGCGGTCGGACACGGCCTTGATGTAGTACTGGGAGGGCAGCGGTTCAAAGATGGGGATGGTGAAAACGATATGCTGCGGCTCTCCAGCCACCACCTGCATGAAGAAACGGCATCAGAACACATCAGTCAAGACCTTCTCTGAGTCCTTGTGTGGTTAAGGTCCAAACCCAAAACTAACCTGCTTCTTCTGCAGAAGGAAGTACTCAGAGTGGTAAATGTGGTCATTGATGGGATCTTCCACCCACAACCACCACGGCTCACCCACTGAGCCATGGACCTGGAACAAGAAGAAAAACATCCAGAATGAGTCATTTCAGTGAATAAATGTATTTATTTTACTTCTTTGTTGTGTTGTGTTTTATGAGGGAGATCAGACAGCTGTTTGCTTTTTTCAGGTTTTGGACCTTTGCAGATGTTTATCATTGTTTGCTGCAACGTTAAATGATGAATAAAAGCACCGATTGTCCTCTAATGGTGGAAACAGCAGGTTAACCCCTTCCTCCGGAATGGCACCAAACAGAAAAATGAGTCAGGCGTGGTCGGGTTCCTGGGTGCCATCAGGGAGTAGGACTCATGTGTTGGGACATGTGTCCTGGCTCTGCAGCCGGATCAGAACTAAGCCAGCTGGTGTCCTGTTACCACTCTCCCATGATTAGAGCATGCATTGCTAATCGGACATAAACATTCATCTTCATATTCAGCCCCGCTACAATAGGCTTCCTGTTCCACTCAGATTCCGAGACAAACTTCGGACTAAGCTTCCCATAATCCACTCCGGCCCGTCTGCCCACCGAGGTGGGACATCCTGGTGAGGCCTCGGGGGGGATGGTGGCTCATTAGAACAGATGGAGATTTCACAGCTAGAATAATAACAAGGTATCAGAGGAAGCTGGAAATGATGTTGTGGACACACCCTGGTGTCTTTAGGTAGTTATGTTGTATTTGTTTGGTGGTACAGCTGGAAAAGGACACTGAATGTAAAGCTCAACTGTTCCTGGACACGTGAGCAGCTGTCGTCAGTCGTCAAGTATAATCTACTCTCCCACCAAACCCCCCACTTCCGCTGGAAACTCAGACCAATATCAGTATATACCTATAACGAACAACTGTTAATAATCCTCCCAAATAATGGACGGCTCTATGACTGAAAGGATAGCTCTGCTATGTATGGTATAAAAAGCTTATAAGATAAAGCTAATCAGAGCTAATTAAAGTCAAATTAAATCAAAAATACTGAATTAATCCCAGAGGAAAATTGCAACGCTGCATTTATTTTTTCACATAAATAAATAAATAAATAAATAAATATACTAAATTATTTTAAAAAAATATGAATAAATTCACTCAGCTATCAAAAGCTAATGACCTAAAATTTACCAAAGCTAATAAGCTATAGCTAACCAAAGCTAATAAGCTATAACTAACCAAAGCTAATAAGCTATAGCTAACCAAAGCTAATAAGCTATAACTGACCAAAGCTAATAAGCTATAGCTAACCAAAGCTAATAAGCTATAACTAACCAAAGCTAATAAGCTATAGCTAACCAAAGCTAATAAGCTATAACTGACCAAAGCTAATAAGCTGTAGCTAACCAAAGCTAATAAGCTTTAACTAACCAAAGCTAATAAGCTATAGCTAACCAACGCTAATAAGCTATAACTAACCAAAGCTAATAAGCTATAGATAACCAATTCAGGGTCTGCACACTTCGAAGTGCAGATTCGTCGGCTACATACATCATCATGGTGCGCGAAGCACTGTAACAATTAACAAAATTTGTCGGTGTTATCGGTCAGTGTTAACGTTCAATAATCCTTGGAGTGAGATTTGGTGGAACCAAACAAAAGTTTGTCGTGTACATGTTAGCAAGACATAAGACTCATTTTGTGCAGGTTTAATAATCAAATATAGCACTCAGGAGTAACAAAATGTAAAAAAAAGGTTTACAAATACGTCCAGTACCAACAGGAGCTTTAAAATAAAACAGGAAATAACTCAACTACAATAAAGAAAGGATAATAAGACAAGACAGAGGGAATTTCACAATAATAATAATAATTTCTCAAGATCAATGTGCCATGTGTTTCATGATTTTAATCTTTGCCAACATTAACGTTACAATGTTAAAGTGGTGCTGAAAGGTTCAGTATAGATGATTGTTATGCAATAAGCCAGTTGCTAGGATACACCAACAAACACACAAGTCATGTTTAGTATTGCACTTCCTGTCTTACTGTGAACTTATTCTACTCTGTATCTTATAAGATGGAGGCTGGACAGCTTTCTGATTCATCAATCCATTTCTATACCACTTAGACCAATTCAGGGTTGAGGAGAAGCTGGAGCCTATCCCAGCAACTAGCAGGCAAGAGGCAGGTACACCTGGACAGGTCACCAGCTCATCGCAGGGCCACTTTCTGATTCATGTCACCCCCATATTTTTAATGCACTGAATGAAGTAATTTAGTAATAATTATAAAAGACATTTTTCCTTTTTCCAAGTTAGATATTTTATAACTGATTCAAAAGCACCAACAGTAGGAAATATAATAACCAGACTTATTGATCAGTCACTGTGGCCTTAAAAAATTCTCCTGTTTTATTTAGTTAATTTAAAAAATGATGGTAGATTATTTGTTTTTAACATTACAGACTTCGGGATTGGGTGCATTCACTTTATCAGATAACACGGTGTCAGGAGCATCTTCACAATCCTGAAATGACAAGGAATCCATTGATATCATGATATGTCATGTCATGATTGATCAGTGGAAAAGGACTAAAATATCTATACAAAATGTAACTGTTTTTTATCGCGAGGTGGTAACAACTTTGATCAATTTCTGATAGTAATCAATCTGTGTGATCCCTAGATGAATCCTAACATGTTGCCTAGACAACTGCTGCTGATATCAGCTGAAACTCTAGGAAGCCCCACACTTCATATTCTTATCCTATGTTTTTGCTTTCTCTCTCCCTTTTCTTACATCCAGGCTTCACTTTCTTTGGGAAATATGTGACTTTCTCTTCTGGCTGCCTCTCTGTGTGCTCGGTTGAACCGACCGACCGTTGCTGGTGTGGACTGAACCCTTTGGCACAAGTTTAGAGGGGTGATAGGCCATGCAAGAACATCCATCCTTATTATAATGCAAAATTCAGTCTGTCTGCGCCCTAATTCAGGGAAACTGCCTTTTATTATCATTCATTCATTATTATCAGTACCGCTTAGTCTATTACTGGTCGCAGGTCCTAGCATTTTAATGGGTGAGAGCCAGGGTACATCCTGGACAGGTCAACGGTCCATCGCAGGGCCAACACAGATAGGGACAAACAACCACTCATGTACACACTAACTCCTAGGGAGAATTTAGTGTCACCAATTAACCTAACATGCATGTCTTTAGACTGTGGGAGGAAGCCGAAGAACCCGGAAAAAACCCATGCATACATGGTGAGAACATACAAACTCCACAGAGAAACACAAACAACTTCCATTCCAGGATTTTCCAGGATTCTCAACCTGCAGTGACCCAACTCCACTGCATTTAGGGACAACATGTTTAACACTGCATATGTGTTAAACATAAATGCCAGTTAGGCAGGTCCCAGTTAGACATTACACACATTGAACCTGGAACTAACAGAGTCTATTAGTTCTTGTCTATAAAAACATTTATCATTATATAAATAAAAAAAAATGTGTTCAAATTTCTTATGGCTTCTTATGCATTTTTTCAGAGTAATTTCAAGTGAAAACATTTTCTACATAACAGCCCAAAATAACAATATATAGTAAGAATAGAACTTTGTCATTGTGACAAAAAGCGCAATGAAATGACTAATTTCCTCATTTGAAAAAACAAAGGCCCAGCATGAGAAAAAAAGCAAACAATTAAACTGCATTGAAGTTTTCTATCTATCTGTATGTCTGTCCATATGCCAGAGTTTTGTTCGTGGATTCTTCTTCCGCGTTTAACACTGCACAACCCTATTTATTGGCTGAAAGGCTTATTGACTTCAAACTTCATCCTAACTGGTTGGCTGGATTCTGGATTTTCTTACCAATAGGTCCCAGTGTGTGAAGGTGAATGGTACATTTTCTGATGTGCTCTTCTACGGATTCTCCACAGGGTTGCTGTCTCTCTCCACTTTTATCTTTTATACATTCTGTACACTGACGAGTGTCGCAGTAATGTTAATAATAGATATATTTTAAGTTTGCTGACGACACGACAATTGTCAGCCTTCTTGATGGTGGTGAGACAGCACATGTGGGTGATTCTGAAAGCTGGTGTGACAACTCTTTCCTCCATATAAATGTGTCTAAAACCAAAGATATGGTTATCAATTTTAGAAGGGCTCTATCAAACCCCCCATCTACTTTTATTAAAGGAGTCATCGACCGGAAATGTCACTTTTTCAAGTTAAAACGTGTGTATTGATGTTGGACCGAGAGTGTTAACTTCCCTGAAAGCCTTTCTTTTGAAGATGGTCGAGTTTTTCCGTCTGGGGCCTTTGTTCACAGCAGAACCGCCAACAAGGGTAAACTCTGCAAACGTGTAATTTTGCTCCTGGGATTTCATCATCACAGGAATAAGCCAGCCCCTCTTCCACGCCTAAAGTCATGCTTTACTGCAGACGCAGCTAATGCTAATGCTAACGTTAATGC
This sequence comes from Rhadinocentrus ornatus, assembly GCA_037177495.1. Classification (NCBI taxonomy): domain Eukaryota; kingdom Metazoa; phylum Chordata; class Actinopteri; order Atheriniformes; family Melanotaeniidae; genus Rhadinocentrus; species Rhadinocentrus ornatus. The sequence goes on along the minus strand of JBAMHW010000006.1, from coordinate 31,677,860 downwards.
TTAGGGACAAGCCTAAGAGTTTAACCCTCTGCAATGTACAAATGAGCCCCGTGTTTTCTTTTTTATAAGAGGGGTGAGATGCTCTGCCACGTAAATTTTTGCAAACATTTTGTTGTAAACATACTTCTGACACCATCTCGGTATCTTCACTCTCAGGCTCAGAGTCTGGCTCAAACAGAAATGGCTAAATTCCATAAGCTGCTGCTCGGTCAGGTTCGCTTGCCATTAGAGGCTGACATTTTTTCAGGAATCTCATGGGTCAAGGGATTCCTGCATGATTCCCAGGGGATGAGTCAATTTTCCTATAAATCACGTCTCTGGGACGGTACAGTATAAAAAGTTAACGGCAGTGGACGGAAGCGGGAACCAAACAATACTAGACAGGCGCTGCCATGTTGTACTTTTCGCTCCATAGACCTACACTGTAACCAAGTGGAAAAAAAGAACTACACTACCCAGAAGCCAACACTGCTTTCAGGCCGCTGCTTCCCCACCGGAACTGAAATAAGAAAAGGAATTGAGTTAGCAAACACCCGGGGAAAAGCCGATATGGCAAGAAATGGTTTACAAGGCAAAGTTAGAAGTCAAGATGTGTTTATGAGGTTGCAGAACTGGTAGGAAAGGCGGACATAATGAACTTCACGGTGTCAACACAATGTTTGCCGCTTATAAAACATGTTTAGTTAATGACATTTAGAAATGAGTGAAACACAACTTTATTTGTTCCGTTTGGGTTTATTTAACTTGGTAGACATGGTGTGAACCATGTACTGTTTTATTGTTGTTCCCCTTTTTTTATTTATTTATTTTTTCTATTGTAACTGACCTCCCAAAACAGCTAGAAACACTTAGCAGCTGGTCTAAGAAGAATGGTGAGAACATTTAATCAAATTCAATGTGTTGCCTAACGACTAAATACATTGAAAAAATGTGAGCGGGAGTCATTTTATCAGGATTGGGCGGGACAAGATTTATTTACAGGAGTGAAGACCCACTGCTGTGTCACCCTCTACTTGTTATCTCTAAGCTGTTGATGTTTTGGAGTCGGACGCACTGTGCATGCACTAGGCCAGCCCCCCTTCCTCCCAGCGGCCAATCAGCGCACACCTCATTAACATTAGTCAAAAGCTTGCATGAACTCTCACAAGTTGTGGAAAGAGCAAAGGGTCAGAACAAGCTCTGTTTGATTTTTTTAAAATATTTCAAAAACATATTTAAAGACACTTAAAGGACCAGTGGATACATGAAAAGACCAAGTGATGACACCTTTAAAGCAGCTGCCATCGAGAAGGTAGACAGCTATAAATATTTGGATGTGGTTCTTCACAATTATTTATGTTTCCATCTCACATTGACGTTTGCACAGAAATGCTGTCTCTCTTTTTTTTATATAAAAGTGACATTTAATCTATTTTTTTCTGTCTTTTAGAATTTTTCCTTGGTTTGGGAGCCTAGGTCTGGCAAACAAGAACCGCTTAGGTTTGTGAAAGCTGCTGGCAACGTTTCTCGATCCCAGCAGGAGGGCCTTTTGGCCATCAATAACTAAAATGTTGTGAGTAAGGCTGAACTGCCTGACCCAGGCTTTCCACAATGAGTTTATTTTATTACTTTCGGCCGCTGCTGCAGGGCCGCTTTAGGGAGGACAAAGAGACAAAGTGTTGTTTGTCCCTACTGCTGTTCACCTACTAATGGAAATGGCCAGTAAGTAGTTCTCTGTTTTTAGCTGTGATTTTATTTATCCTATTTAATCTCATTTATTGCTATTGGATTGTGTGTATGTCTTTTTTTGACATATGCCATTGGTTCTGATTTTGTTTTTGATTGATTATTGTAATGTCTGTCCTCTGTCTGTGTTCTGACTGCAAAATAAAGGACTTGAATTGAACATTTTTTTCTCACTTACATTTTTCCCTAAAAACTCTGGTGCCTAAAGAGTTAACTCTTCTACCTTTATTCCTGTCCAATTTTACTTGGTTTTGTTTCATTAGAGCCACGCTGTCACCACACAGAAGACACAAAGCTTTGTCCTTTACGTTTGTTTAGCCTCTTTTTTTGGGGGGGGGGGGTGTCGTTAACAAAGATGAGTAGCTCCGTCAGCCCGCTAGAAAACTAGCAGGGCCCGTGATTGACACACCAATGCACTGGAACTGTCTTGATGCAAAGCCAAAAGTAAATCGTGCCTTCTGAAAAAGGGAGGACAACGTATCACAGGCCGGGCTGAAGTTCATGATGAGACTGACTGACTGCTCTCTGAAAGCAGCTGTTTTTATCAGTGGACCTGTACCCCCCATCAGAAGAGGAGAGGAAAGAGTCAGTAGATTACTGGGACTAAATAATTGGCTTATTTCGGCATGTCATTACAACAAACTGCATTTTATTAATAATTTTTTACATTTTTTGGGAACGCAGACATCTTTTTAAGGCAAATGGATTAAATTTTAACAAGTCAGGGGTGAAACTGTTCACCTCAAACCTTTTCCACTTCCTGCGTCATCCCTCTGTATTGGTGCCAAGACTGAGATACAAGTTATCTCATAAGATAGACCAAACAAATCCCAGTGGAAACCCAGAGGAGGAGCTGCATTTGCCCCCACTCTGCCTCGAAAAACAGAAACATCAGCGAAGACAAGAGAATGGATCTTTATTTGCCCCCAATCCCCTCAACAACTCCAAAAACCAGGATGATGACGCCTCGCCCCACCAAACCCCAAACAGGTCATCGTCGCCCATACTCTCCCTTCCCCCCCTCCCCTCACCTGAAACTCACTAAAGAGATAATGGACCGGGTCCATGCTGGACTCAGATCTACCCCCCAGGCCAATATGTTTCTCTCCCCCATAAACCCCCCGCCAGAGTGGCTAAAGGGAAGGCACCCAGCCCCGCCTTTACCACCATGCCAAATTCGTGTTTCGGATGTCAGGAGGGTCCAGGCTGCGGGGATAACGGCAGTCAAAAATTTTCCCAGTGCAAGCTGGGTCCTTGTGTAATAGAAGGTTCACACATATCTGGACTGTTTGGGAACAGAAGGAGAAAAGTAGCTCGGTGCTTTCTAAAAGGTGTCCAGGTAGAGTTAACTGACCCTGTGAGCCACAACGTGTACCCAAACATGGGGTAAACAATTCCAAACCCATTAAGTTGGCTTTATTAAATGTTAGGTCATTAGCAGGTAAAACATTTTTAATTAATGATCTTATCACTGAACACAACCTTGATTTTATGTTTTTAACCAAAACCTGGTTAAACCAAGATAACAGAGCAGCTGCTCTTATCGAATCATTATAACTAAACGTTACATTACTGAAAACAGAAGTGGGATGTTTACCAGGTCTTCTCTTTAACACCTGCCCTATCAGGGGGGTCAGCCAATGAGCTTGTCACTAGTTTTAATGCTAACATGCTAAGTATTATGGATGCTATTGCTCCTATTAAGGTGAAGGTTGTCTCTCAGAGGAAAAAGTCTCCATGGAGAAATTCCACACTGGTAAAAAATGGAAAAAGAGAGAGTAGGAAGGCCGAGCGCAGATGGAGAAAAACATCTACAGGTTCATTATGACATGTATAAAGAGAAACTTCACTCTTATAATCTACAACTGAGGAACGCAAGGAAGTCCCATTTTCTGACATTATTAACAAAAACTATCATAATGCTCGGGCCTTATTCACTATTGTTGACATATTAACAAGTGAAGTTGACACCATGACACAGTTTAATCCCATTAACAGCAAAGATCTGGGTGATATCACATGTGAGTTGAACTCCTCTTGCTGCTTGGACATCCTGCCCACAGGCTCTTTCAAAAAGGTTTCAACAAATCTGGAGCCAGATCTGTTGCAGATTGTTAACTTATCTTTAATTTCGGGCGTCTTCCCAGAATTTCTAAAAA
>JBAMHW010000006.1:31489281-31502120 GCA_037177495.1 Rhadinocentrus ornatus | reverse complement strand
CTATATAGATATATCTATATAGATATATCTATATAGATATATCTATATATATATATCTATATAGCAGCCTCTATGAGTGAACCGGGTACTTTCAAAGGAACCTCACTAGCAGGATCACATGATGACCCAGACTGGTCTGGTATTGGAACGTCAATCTCTGGCTCCTCTGACATCTCGGCAACAGGCACCTCTTTAGATATCAGGGCGAGTGTTTCTTCTTCTTTTACAGGATGATCCAAGTCAGACAGATAAGTGCCAGTTTTTCCTCCAATAGTCCATCCTCGGACTCTGCCTACCAGGACTGGGCAATTCATCCCGATCTAGAGGCAGAAAGGATTTAGGTAAGTTGTCCTCAGACGGCGCTATCAAAGCAAATGCCGGAACTGGAACTGATGGAGAATCAGGATGAACAACAGTATTACTTGGGGCTGGTGACACGACAAACCCTATAGTTCCACTGGACTCAGGCAAAGGATCAGGTCAGGGAGTAGTTTCTTTACCAAACTTAACATCAAAGTGGATAGGAAAATCTGTAATGAATGTACCAGCATCTCCCTCTTCTTCCTCCAGGGTAACAGCAAAGTCAGGGTGAGTTTGTGTTTGGCTGGGAGTCATTGGTCTGCGACCTGAACCGACCGTGGGAAGGTTGTCGACTGGACAGGATAGGAGATAACAACAGGGCAGAAGCAGGTCTCGATGGAGGGTGTGAATTGGACCATTCTTTGTTTCCGGTTTTACAGTGTAGACAGGGAGATCTCCTGCACGCTTTAGGACAACACACGTCCTGCTCCCATTTGTATTACAGTTTGTGCTTTCCTCGAAGTCGAACATTGCGGATGAGAACTCGATCTCCCGCTTCCAGACTACAAGGTGGTATGTGCTTATCAAAGCGGTTCTTGTTCCTCTTCCTCGACTTGAATGTATTTTGCATAGCCAGATTTTAATCTCTCTTCAAGGCAGGATCTGAGGTTCTTATTGTAGTCTGAATGGGAAACAGATGGAGGTTCTCGAACAGGTAAGCTAAAAGCCAGATCGATGGGGAGATTGACCAAACAGGAGGTGGTGAACCCTGTAACCTCGTTTCTAGTACAGTTGTAAGCGTGTACCAGGGGTTTCACGTACTCCCGCCACTTCGACTTCTGCTTTGCTTCCAGAGTTCCTAGCATGTTCAGGAGGGTCCGATTGAAATGCTCGACAGGATTCCCTCATTGATGATAGGGAATCATGCGAGTTTTCTTTATCCCAGCTACTTCACAGATTTGATTAGTTTTGACTCGAAGTAGACATAGTAGACATGACATAGTAGACCATTCCAGAGACACTTAGCAACAGCATTTGCTTTCTGGTTCGTAGTGGGTGTGGCAACAGCGAATTTGGTAAAGTGGTCTGTGAGGATGAGAATGTCTTTTGTGCTGCTACTGTCTGGTTTAAGGGATAAAAAGTCCATACACAGAAGTTCAAGAGGGCGACTGGTTTTGATGTTTACCAGTGGAGCAGCTTTCTCCGGTAGGGCTTTCCGCCTCACACACGACCACAAGTCTCGCCTGTCCTCTCCACATCCGCTGCCATCTTTGGCCAGAAAATGTACTAGGTGGAGATAAGATGAGACAAAGATGAGATAACTGGTAGACCATGGAAATCCTCTTGGTGATAACTGTCTGGAATGGCTTGGACATTAATAGAGAAAGATTCGATCAAGGTGACAGGGTATAAAGGATCTGATTGTGCTCTCACAAAGCAGCTCTGGCAGATAGCATCCACAATATCCACAGAGATCTCTTCAGCATCCCCAGGCTCGCACAGCTGTCTTGAGAGATGGTGGACCAAGTCCCACTCTTTACAGGAATTGACTTCTTCTGGTTGTTCCTTATGTGCAAGTCTGGACAGGGTATCTGCGTCAACATTGTGTTTTCCTGCACGGTACTGAAGCTTGAATGGATAGGTGGAGAGTGCAGCTAACCATCTGTGACTGGTGGCATTGAGCTAAATGCCACTTTGTGAGCTAATACATAGTCATCAGCCAAGACAGTAGCTTTCTCCAAGGTCTTGGCTCTCTGCTCACACAAAAACGTGTACGTGTATTATTGCAATAACTTCTGGAACACAATTCTTCCTCCAGAAGAATCAACTGCCTACAGATCCTACTTTCAGGGAACTACACCAATGATCAAAAAGAATCATGAGCAATTCCACATAAGTTCATAAGTTTGCTTTTCATGCTTAGAGTAGCTACGAAAGCGCTGCCTGTATGCTTCCAGCAACAGCTCATAAGCATTTAAAATAGCAGTTTTAACAGCGAAGTAAACAGAACTTTTCTCCAAAGGCAACGCAGAGTAAGCTTCCTGAGCTTCCTGAGCTTTACCTCTGGCCCTCTTGTTAAAGGGAGGGACCAAATTAATATGCTTTCCCACATCAAAATTTACACTAGGGGAAGCAACACAAGACACACTGGCTACATTAGCCTTCAGTTCCATCTCCTTTAATTCCCTTTCATGCTCAAACCTCAACCGTTCACGTTCCAGCTCATACCTACATAAGTGCTCTCTTTCTTTTGCCTCTATCTCAAGGCCCAGAGACCTCAACCAAAACATTAACTCCATTTCCTTAAGCCAAAGGCTTCCTCCTGAGCCACTTTCAAACTCTCTTGTGCTGACTCAACCGGCGCAACAGCCCTATCACCCACATTCTCACCACCGGAAGCTGCCTGCCCAGGAGGCAACACAGCAACACAGAAGACCATACTAATCAGCAACAACGAAGATCCTTCTTCGTACAACACCAGAGCAGCTGGGCATCAGGCCCCTCCACAAACTCAGTCAAACAAAACACCATGATGGCACAACAGGCCAGAAAGAGAAGGCAAGCTGAACACCAGCAGCCACCACTCTCCACAACAAAAGAACAAAACCAAGAAACCATGTCAACCAAGCACCCCGCCACAAAAGGAAGAGCGCTCCAAAAGGAACACAACACCAAAGGCCCAAAAAGCAACAAAAACAGCTTAAGACACAAGGCCTGCAGAGGTCACACCAGACCACCTCATGCTACACACCCTGCAGGGAGCAACTGCTAAACCCAAGACTAGACACACCCAGCACCCTCACTAACTACAAAAACAGGGAGAAAAAAACCCACTTTACCAAGCCTGTATATCTTCTTTGGCATTCTCGAGCACCCCAGGGGCCACCTTAGGGTTACCAAAAAAACAACAAAGTGGCGCTGGTCTCTCCAGCAAAACTACCTCATGAGGAAACACAGAAATGACCTGGAATGCAAAAAACCAAGAAAAAACCAAGAAAACAAACCCTAACCCAGGACATATGGGCGAGCCCCCATTATTATGTTATGGCTGGCTCAAGCATGGAACATAATAATAGAAACCAGACCAGGGGTGAGATTGATCATTGTGGTTTATTAATAATGTCAAAAGAAGAAAAAAACTAAAAGAACCCAAAAAGTTTTAATTTACCATGTTGTTGGTGTTGCTGCTGCTGGATGGAGACAAGGAAAAGAGATTAATTAGAAGCCTTTATAGACTCAACCTCTAGATCACAGGTGCTTCTTATTCAACTAATTTGACTAAGAACAGAAACAGGAAGCCACCACAATAAAACAGGAAGTACAATTACAAAGGTATCACCAAAAAGAATTTAACAGAATGTAACAATGATGTAATGTAATGATGATGCGGTGCAGTTCATTGGTTTTCCACTCCTTTTTAGGAATTTAGTACGGATCGAAATGGTTAATAATGGTTATATTCTTCATACCGGTCCCTGGCAAGTTCATAATTTATGTATCCAGGGTAATTACATTTCCTTTCCAGCATTTTAACATATTTTACCTTTCTTTCTTCTCAATCTCTGTCCACTTGGTGCATCCATGCTGCTGTTTGTTTATATCCGTGAGGCCACCATAATGGCTACCATGGCCCAGAATGCAATTTAGCGCCCAAGCCCAATTTCCACATCAGTTATTTGCTGAATGTTTCATGATCAGAAAATAACATGTCATTTCTTCATTCGTCACATTAAAGATGTTTCTCTTTGCTAGACTTCACCTCACAAACAACACAAGTTCAAAAAGCTTAAGTTTCACACGTATTCTCATTTGTAAATTAGCTAACTTGCACACTTTCATTCGGTCTCTACAAGTAGCTAGCTCATGTAGCTTGCTCGGAGAGTTCGTTATTAGCCTTTTGAACGAAGGGAGCGTCAATATTTGTGTTTGTCAGCTTGGTAAAAGAAAATGAAAAGCAGCAAACTTGCAATTAACAAACTAAAACTATTAAACTAGCTATCAAACATTGTTCTTTACCTCTTTTTCTTCTTCTCCATCCACGTTGTGTTAAACCTCCTCTGATTGGGAATGACTGGCAGCCGCGTGGTGGGAGGAGTTCTCCGGTGCAGACCCGATGTTTCCAGGTACAGCCAATCACTGAGCAGAACATCACTGAACTGCTCAGCCAATGAGTTGTGCTCATTTTGTGTGTGGGGTGGCACAAATGTCGGTTTAAAATCTTTGCGTGTATGACTTTGTGTGTCACACACAAAAGTGTCATGTTTCCGTACAAGTGGGGAGACGTCGAGAAAAATAGCGGGACGCTTTATGGCGGCCTCCTGAATGCTTCTACAGTCTTTAAATTATGGGGACACTAGGTGTGTCCTCATAATTCCCAGGTGTCCTGCCAATGTTAGTGCCAAGTCCGACAAAATGTCCCCATAATTCAGATGGGAGGCAATGTTCTGGAGGATGGCCATGGCGGAGGTAGAGGCCGCCATGTAAGCTGCCAAGATAGGAGGTCATCTGGGGATCAGCCGGAATGCTGATGGACTTTTCATGAATCCAGACGTACAAGAGCTGGATCTCATGTGGGTGGCCTGGGGCCAGACGGACAGGAGTTGGATCCCTGGAGGGTGGTTGGAAAGCCGGGCCAATAGGAGACATCCCAGAGGGGCCAACGAAGCAAGGACCTCTCAGAAACCCAGGGATGGAGGAGCTGGAACAGCTCTAGTGCACATATAATGCCTAAAGGGCGGCAGTCTCTTCAGGCATACAAGCAGGAACCAAAGGCTGAGGAGTATCCCGTTTGAGGAACCCCTCATCCCTTTCCAGGACTCCCTCAGAAACACATCAAATTAGCCAACATTGTGACAAAGTCCTGCTGTTTTTGTGAACTCATATGCACACAATTATGGAGGTAATTTGCAGTTATTTCTATTTTGTTATGTAACTTTTTACAGTTTGTAGAAATTTTGTTGAATGTTTTGTTTTTGCAACTGAGAACTTCTACAAAGGAAAACTTGTTGCCCGTTGCTCTGAAGAGGGTCTACATGTTACAGCAGTAAACCTGTTCATGTTTGTGTTAGATTTGTTAAGTTTCATATATATTATTCAAAAACGTATTTAGCCTACACATGAACATGTTCATCCTTCAGCCTTATCTGCACATCACACTGGAGATATCTGACTTTCTGGCTGCTGGCCTGTTTCCAGAACTGGGCAAAGATGTAGAAAGCTGCTGTTTGGCTGTTGCAGTCCTGCAATACAAAGATAGTGAGAGAGTTCAGGCTTGAAAGCTTCCCCACCAGGGAATGCTGGTATTACTGGATTAGATTTGTCAACAAAGAGGAGAAATTTAAAAATAAAAACTTGTAAGAAATTGTTTAAATTTTTGATGAATCCAAGAGCAGCAACAGCCCCAAATATTTACTAAAGAATAAAAAGTCTTTCTTGTCTTGTTTTTTTTCAGGGCAAAACTCAAAATGAAGAAACTGGGAGCACATCATCCAACTTACCTTAACCTATCCTGTGCTTAGAAGACAAATTGGATCAACAAGGCCCTTGGATTAAAAGAAAAGCATTCATCTGACAAAACGAGTCATCATTCATACAGCAAAAATCATATTGGAAGTAGTGTAAAGACTCAGTTTTGGGTAAAGATGACTGGACAAGGATCACCACATTGCTGTACAGCAACACAACAAGATTGTTAAGAAAAGCTGACATTTGTTTTCACAGGTTGTCTAATGAGTCCGCTTCCCTCAATCAGTGCGTACTTCTAGAGCTTTTTAACCAGTTCCCTTCTTTAGTCACCCAGTCACCTTTCAAACAAACAGGTAGCCAAGAATACGTCAAAGATCAGCCAGAACAAATTTCTTTTACTGCATGTTGTCAGCCAATAAAATTTCACAGGCACCTTTGTCAGCCTGATGAGACAACGCCAGAGTGTAATTGTGCTCCAGTACGTCACTGATGAATGTTCTGCTGTGGACTGATTTCTCTGTCTCCTGCAGAGGGTCTTGTAACGTTGAGAAAGAAAAGCTCTAACCGTGGAACCTGGAAATCAAACTGATCAGACAGACTCATGGTCAGATTAAGAGAGACATTTCCTCGTGCACTGTATGCGCCATTATGCCCTTCAGCTAAACCCAATAACTCAACGGGCCTGCTCGCTTCTCGCATCTGTTAGAATCCTTTTGCAAACTATAACAGCATTTGCAACTTCTTACTCCAAGTTTCTCAGGAGAGGTGCAGTCGTAGATGAAGGATTCCTGCGTTGGGACAAATGAGCTGCACAGTCCACAATGTTTGAGCATCCAGCAAGCTCTCGGTCCGAACACATTACCACAGATTTTATTTCATTTCTATGTTTTTTTCACGCTGCACTGATGCATGTTGATCTTCTCTACGATATTCTTCAAAAAGCTTCTATCGTCTGAATACCGGACCAGTCCTGAAGTATTTTTCCAGGTCCATAACTGAACTGAAGGACAAGTCCAGGCTAGAGTCCAGGCCACAGTCTAGTCCAGAGTCCAGACCAGAGTCCAGGTCAGAGTTTGGACTAAACATGGAGAAGTAGCGTTTAGCTGCCAGTAAAGATGCAATTTTTTATCAGATGTACACACTTGTAAAACCAGGTTAAAAACCTTCCTTTTCCCATTGAATCTGCTCCATGTCTGTTAACTGGTCTAGACTGCTTTTTATCTATTTAATTTGATGCATTAATGTCTGCAGTAACACTTGCTCTGAAATGCTAAAATGATTACAAATAGCCATTGCAACCAGTGGTAGAGTCTGACTTTTATAGAGAGTGGGTAAGACTTTATCAGGAGGGTCATATAGTATTAAAGGAAATGATTGTGTTCTTCTCTCTAACACTGTTGCGATAACTGTGGTCACATTAGAGAGACATGAGAAATAAAACATATTTACATTCACCAAATGAAAATATTTGCAATAAGTTCAAAAAGGTCCATAAAAGGTAAGTTGGTTGTTTTGGATCCTGATATTAGGGGATCAGTTCTGGTTTACTGTCTGGTGGTGGTGGAAGACTGGATCATTGTGTGGCTAGCTCCACATTTGGAGCTGTCGGTCTTCTGCTACTGGAGCTAAGTCAGTCCCTGTCTGATCTGCGTTCTTACTCTTTACTAAAAAGTCAGAAATATCTCCCTTTCTCTTCATCTTTATATCTTCCTCTACAAAATTAGACTGATTACAGTACATATTTCTCCATATTTTCATGCTGTAGCTACTTTAAAACAAACTAGCAGCCTTGCTAATGTCCTGTTTAAATGAAACTGGATGATTTATGCTCAACGTAGGAGATGGATATGTAGACATACAGTTTCATTCGTCTCCTGTGTCGCTTTCGCATGTAATTTGGTCCGTTTTTATGGGGCTTAGCCATCCGTCGCCTGATACAGAAAACAGAGCAATACCACCTGCGCTGGCAGGGCTGAGCAGAACAGCTGACATGCGACCAGCAAAGAATCAAACCCAAGAGAAAGAAGAGGAACAGGAAGAAAGGAAAAAAAGACGCAGAATAAGAATGAAGACAAGGACAACAAAAGTAGAAATTGCGTGAGCTTTTAAAGAAAGGATTTTCGAGTATTTAGGGCATCTTGGGCAGTTGGAAACAACTTTATAGCGGTGCATAACCGCTGCCAACCCGTGTCTGAAACTGACGTCGAATCGCAGAAGTGAACTCTGAACTCAGCACTGCCCACTAGTGGAGGAATTGACTTAACAATCATGGCAACAAAGAAGACACATCGAAAATGTTTGAAGATCTATAAGGGAGCATAAATGGGCCTTTAGCATATGAGAAGGATCTCATCTCCCTGATAAATGAAATGGTGAGCTTAAAGATAATCATCAGTGTGACTACCTGACTACTCGACAGGTATCTTTTATACTGATTAATACAGGTAACCAGTGGAGAACAGAGGAGCCTCTTAAAGAAGAGGTTACAGGTCTGTGAGAGCCAGAAATCTTGCTTGTTTGTAGGAGACCAAATACTTATTTTCAAACATATTTGCAAATAAATTCTTTAAAAATCAATGTGGTTTTCTGGATTTATTTTTCTCATTTTGTCTCTCATAGTTGAGGTTTAACTATGATAAAAATAACAGGCCTCTTAACAGTGGGAGAACTTGAACAATTGGTGGCTGACTAAGGACTTTTTTGCCCCACTGTTTAGAAACACAAGTGCTAGCTTATCATACACCAGAACTGCTCAGAAGTACACAAGACACTGAGTATCCAGAACTACTCTAACAACTCAGTAGGTGTTTTATTCTGAGCAACTAATCTGTGATGTGATATCTGATGAATAAAGTGTGAAACAGGGTTTGACAGGTAAAGCAAAACAAAGAAGTAAACACGCAGCATCTATAAGGGGGTCAAAGCCCTTTCAACTTTGTCTCACCAGTGTGTGAAATTAAGTGTGACCTTAGGTGTGATACAACTATAAAGGGAATTAATTTCAAATGCAATATTATAGTAGTGCATACATAGTATACCAGGACTTAGGTTTTTTATATTTTCACAAATAAATTGATATATGAACATATTTCATATTAGTTTATCTGTGTAATATTTTATTTGCTGTAAATACAGATTTTAATCTTAATAATAAAATCTTAATAATCCTTTATTAGTCCCACAGTTGGGAAATTCTTTCTCTGCATTTAACCCATCCTAGTTGCTAGAAGCAGTGGGCTGCCAGATTCCGGCGCCTGGGGGTTAAGGGCTTTGCTCAGGGACCCACAGTGGTTATTACCTTGGTTGCCAGCCCACGGACTTGAATCCAGGTTCTCCCCACTGAAGCCCACCTCTGTAACCACTAGGCTACCACTCCCCTTACAAACCATTTGTAAGCATTTGTCTCTTTCTTTTAGTGTTGTGAGAATTTGTCTTGTAAGCATTTGTCATGTAATTGGATAAAGAATTTCTCTTTGAACATCTTTAAGCTTATTGTCGGTTCAAATGTGAAAATCTTGTTTAACTGTGGTGATGTGTAAATACACTCATTTTGTACTACCTTAAAACTTTTGTGTAGCTAATTTAAAGTTTACTTTAAACTGGTGTAGTGATACTGATGATCCATCCAGGTCTGACAAGATGTTTCTGTCTTCCTCCCACAGGGACCTGTCAACCATCTGAGGTGACACCTGGAATGTCCAATCAGATTTCAGAGACTGTAAATGTCGTAGATGCTGTGAGATAGCAGATTCATCCAAGGCCAACAGACAGTGAAAAGAAGATTCACCTGGAGCTATGTCACCACCTGGGAACGACTCAATGGAGGTTCTTATCTCTATAGATAAGCAAAAACGCAGTTTTGACACGTATTTGAGCCTAGTGGAGATTCTTCACGAGTTAATAAACACAAAACACAAAATAAGTCTTTATGCTGATGATGTATTACTTTTCCTCCAGAATTCATCGACATCTCTTCCCCAGACAATCACACTTATTAACAAATTCTCATCAATATCTGACTACTCTATTAACTGGTCTAAGACTAGTTATGCCCATTAACAGTGGCTTACAAAACACACCTAATACTACAATACAGCTGGAAAACATTAGATATTTAGGCATAAACATTTCTCCCAGATTATCAGAACTAACGAAGCTAAATCATGTTCAGCCTCTTAAAACAATAGAGGATGATCTCTCACGGTGGAGGTGCTTACCCATATCACTCATGGGGAGGGTTGCCACCATTGAAATGATGGTTCTACCTAAAGACAACTACCTGTTTTCAATGATACCCACTAAACCGTCTTCCAGCTGGTTTAGGTCACTGGACTCACATATATCCAAATTTCTGTGGAAATACAAGCCATCACGTATCAGGCTAAAAACTTTACGACAGACTAAAGATAGAGGTGGATTGGACTTACCCAACTTCAGTCACTATTTCTTTTCTAACAAGCTTCAATACAACTCTAAATTGATTTTTTTTTGTGCTATTTATCATTTTTGTAGCGGTTTGTTTAGTTTAGAGTGTTTCAGTGTGATTTTGATTTGTTTGTTAATAAAGAGACACAAATTTATATATTAGTTACAAAATATGTGCGACTGAGTTATGTAGCTTCAGTTTTGGAAAGCATTTTGCCACGTGGGGTGGGGGGCAAAACACCAGCTGCCGGCCCTGTGTGTGAGGATCTAGTTATCTCTGACCTGCCATTCATCAGCTCAGCCATCAAACCACATAAGTGTTTTAAAAGCATTAACATCAGTTCCTCTTTAATGGCTTGGTGGGAATTTCTAAAAATAACCAAGTTTTCACTTTTTCCATGTAAGCTTACACCCATCTGGAACAACCCTGATATCCTGTAAAACAAAAAGATGACTAATTTCACTCAATGGAAAAATAAAGGAATTAAACAGTTTGAACATATAATAGAAAATGGAAGCTTCTTGTAATTTGAAAAACTCACTTCACATTATGGAAACAGCAGCAATAAAATTTTAGAATATCACCAGCTTAAATCTATTATATGTAAAAAAAACTATACCATTTGTCGTACCCTCACCAGGTCCAGCCATGCACTACAGCAACCACACTCAGGATTACTCATCAATCACACCTGCCAGTCACTCTCCAATCATTTACACCTGGTTCCAATTCAGTCACTAGGCTTTATATGCACCAGCTTCTCAGTCACTCATTGTCAGACATAGTTTGCACCAACACGGACTTGTCCCCACCCTCTTTCAGGCGCCATAGTTCTATGATTATCTCTTCACTAAGACAATCCATCCAGTTCTTGTGTTACAAATAAAGTCCGTTTAACTGTCTTCTGTCTCCGTGGGGTCCATGTGTAACACCATTAACCATTAAACTGGCAGCTACCTATCAGGGTAGCAGAATTTTTGAATCTCGTTGCCCCAAAGCTATTCTCAAAAATATAAAGACTATCTAAACTAAAGGATTCTGATTTATCCAGTAACTTTAACCAAAATGAATGGTCACAAATAAGTTTAAACACCTTTAATGTGACTAACAATTTAAATATGCAACCAAAACCATTCAGTGCACTATCTGCAAGATGGGGTTCTCCACCTGTCCACTGGACCCTCGCCCCACAGCTTTGCTAAAACAGCATCTCACGGCCATAAGCCCTCTTAAAACTGTGGCAATAAATTTTCCCCTCAAATCTGATTTGGTTCCATCACCCCTAAAAACAGCTCTCGTTAGGCCATACTAAAAAACCCTAACACCCTGTCAAATTACAGGCCAATTTCCAACTTTCCTTTTATTCCGAAGGTTCTGGACAAGGTTTTTGACTACCCAGCTTGAGGGCCACCTAAAGACTATTGACCTTTACAAAAAGTTTCAGTTTGGTTTTCGTGCAGCGCATTGCACAGAGACAGCCCTGGCCAGAGTCACAAACGATCTGCTGGTGTTGGCTGACCAGGGTTCTCTATCTCTTCTGGTCCTCTTTGATCTAAAAGCCGCTTTTGATACCGTGGACCACAATATACTCCTTCCCCACTTGCAGTATACTATTGGTCTGACTGGAACTGCCCTTGAGTGGTTCCAGTCTTTCCTCACAGGTAAGGCTGAAGATGTGGCCCTGGTGGATGCTAGGTCAAGGACCTATGCTGTCACCTGTGGGGTTCCTCAGGGGTCCGTCCTTGGCCATACCATCTACTGTATATGCTCCCCCTAGGTCACATCATCCGCAAGTATGGAATCTCTTTCCACTGCTATGCGGATGACACTCAGCTCTTTTTGCAGACTGATCCCACCTCACTGATGTCCACTTTATCCACTCTCTCCCCCTGCCTGAAGGAGATAAAGGTGGGGATAACAGAAATGTTTCTACAACTTAACAGCACAAAAACCGAGGACATCCTTGTTGGCACTCCACATCAGGTCCAATACACTCCCATCACAACTATTTTATTCTCCCGCCACTGCATCCATCTTTCTACCTCTGTGACAAACTTTGGGGTCAGGTTTGAATCCAACCTTTCACTTGACCAATACATTCAATATCTCTGTAAAGCATCTTTTTTTTTCATCTAAAAAATATTTCCAAACTCTGTCCCTCCCTTTCCCTCAGTGATGCTGAAAAGCTGGTCCATGCCTTTGCCTCCTCCAGGCTGGATTACTGTAATATATATATATATATATATATATATATTTACACTGCTCAAAAATTAAATGAAACACTAAAATAACACATCCTAGCTCTGAATGAATGAACTATTCTTATTAAACACTTTGTCTTTACATAGTTGAATGTGCTGACAACAAAATCACACAAAACTTATCAATGGTAATTAAATTTATTAACCCATGGAGGTCTGGATTTGGAGTCACATTTAAAATGAAAGTGGAAAAACACACTACATGCTGATCCACCTTTGATGTAATATCCTTAAAACAAGTCAAAATGAGGCTCAGTAGTGTGCGTGGCCTCCACGTGCCTGTAGGACCTCCCTACAACGCCTGGGCAAGCTCCTGATGAGGTGGCGGATGGTCTCCTGAGGGATCTCCTCCTAGACCTGGACTAAAGCATCCGCCAACTCCTGGA
>JBAMHW010000006.1:31416738-31432011 GCA_037177495.1 Rhadinocentrus ornatus | reverse complement strand
AAGCAGGATTACAATCTCACAGCTTCTAGATGGTGAGGAGAGAGAAATGTTCACAATATGCACAATAACTTCCATCCTTGCACCTTTAGTGCTTCATCATCACATTTCTGCTAGAAATTCTCTAACTGCATTCTTAGCTTTTCTGTTTAGCTTCACCTCTGCACCTGCACCCTCCGCTACCGGGAGTTAAGGGGTTAACATCCGGTTTCACGGGTGTAGCGTCAGGTCTGTAAATGTAACTATAAACATGTGTGATATCCACATAAAGTCCAGAATCTCAGCTTACAGCTCAGTAAAACATGTCTATAACCAACAAACACAGTTAAGACAAACAATTAAAAGACCAGATACACTAAGTCCGAAGAAATATGTAAACACAGATTTTGGTTCCCAACTCCTCTACTAAAAGCTCACAGATTCCACAACTCTAGGTTTCATCTCTCTAAGACCAAGATTCACCAAACCAGAGGCAGAAGAAGACCCAAATTATGCTTCATGTTTGTAAAACATAGTCATAAAATGTCTTAGCTTTGCTGTCTGGCCTCAAAACTTATATCCACCAGAATAAAACTGCATTTAGTTAAAGAAAGAAAGAAAGAAAAAAACTTCTCGGAGCAGTTTGCATCTAATCTAACCTGTCCATTTGCATGAGTGTAAACAGAGAAAAAGAAATGTTGGATCTTTTTCTTCATTCTTAAGTTCCAGACAGAAAAGGTCTGTACATGTTAATAAAGCCGCTCTCTCCTGATTTCATCAGATCCACCACTGCAGCAGGACCAGACATGGAGCAAGAGACATGGACTGACAATGAATCCTCAAACCATACACACACCAGGCCGATGTAGACCATTATTTCATCCTTCTTTCTATGGGAAGGTTTTTCACCAGTGGGTATGGACATTTCTTGCAGAGTAAAATCCTGATGGTTTGCAGAAATTACAGACAATCCTCTAGAAAAGAGTTCAGCCAGACTGAGTGGTGTATAAAAGGTCCTTTATGACAAAGGCAATGAGGATATAACTTTAATTCCATCGCCATGTTCTAAGCCAGCATGTCTGTTGGGTTGGAAGGAAGCTGGCAACATTTCATCCTTCATTGAGGGTAACTCGGGTATATGATGCTTTTTATGCTCCTTTTATGACCTCACAGCAAAGCCTCCACCAGCTCTCGCAGATCTCCTTTTTCTTTTCTTCCTCTCAGTTTACAGATTTCCTGGGAGGGCATTTCACAGGCCTTCTTTAAACATTAGTAAAGAGCAGCGCTAATGTTTTATGAGGGT
This sequence comes from Rhadinocentrus ornatus, assembly GCA_037177495.1. NCBI lineage: Eukaryota > Metazoa > Chordata > Actinopteri > Atheriniformes > Melanotaeniidae > Rhadinocentrus > Rhadinocentrus ornatus. The sequence continues at coordinate 31,430,732 of JBAMHW010000006.1, read as the reverse complement.
GAGCATCCTCAAAGCTTGCTCCCTGCAAGCCGTTGGAAAAAGGTTGAAATAGGATTCAACAATCCAAAAACAAGAAGAACTTTTGAGCTTGTGTGGTGTGCCCTGGCCCATTTTACACTAGCTGAACAAATACATGTAGTTATTGTAGCTTCAACTGCATCGTGTGGGTGTGGTCTAGTCAGTTTTGTGTGTTAGTTAGTTGTGTCTATTTGCTGACATGTAAATGTTCTGAGCATTAGGACTTTGCATCTGTTGTGGACACCATAGTTCAGGGGTTGGTAATGGATAATTAGATAGTTTTACTTTGAATTTTGGCAAGCGCCCTACACACTGGACCTACAAAACCCTAATCCACAGTGTTGGATACGTTTCTAAGTTAGCATTTTTATTAGCCAAAATCCAAGAAGCTCGGTCAACTTTGCAGCTTATATGTTAATTCTTAAATAATAATCTCAATTTTCAGCATGAAGTTAAAAATGGGAATGTGTGAAACATAAAATGACGCTTTTTTCAGCGTGTTTTCTCTTTGTCGTCATATATCTGTCTCATTATCTTGACAAAGCGCGAGAATATTTTATACTTTAGTTTCTTGGTGGTGACAGTGTGAATTATCAGCTTTGTTAAATTAAGTTTAGCAGAGCTGGCTTTGTGAGCATTACACTGTGTCTTGGCCCACAGCCAGCAGACTACTCGTAAATATATTTAAATCAGTGCTAAGCTGCTTAAAATATTCACATTTCACTCCAAGCTAGTTTATAGGAATGTCAAACTATCTCAGGGTGGCAAAATCAGTTACACGGAAAAATAATTATATATATCACTTCACATTTTGAAGGAGAAAAGAAAGCAGAAGCTGGCAGTGCTGGGAAGACATTAAGCCCCTGTGAACTGTGTGTGTGTGTGTGTGCTTCAGATATGGCTGGCTTTAGATACCATGTTTCTTCTAACTGAGGAAGGCGCAAGGCTGCATACCCCGGTCCTCTCAGGTTCAGACTGCATGCACGAAAATGGTTAATACACCATATGAAATGTTTATTTTTTGGATCCATCCCTCAACTTTAAGAGTAGATAAGTTTGCAGATTTAACAAATAAGGCATGCCGTGTATGTGGCTGTGATTAGCTGAGTTGTAAATGCTGACTGGGCTGAGCTGGAGGTGACTTTAAGTGTGGGCTAACATTGACAGAGATGCTGTGTTCTTCCTGTACTGGAACACACTGAGGGCAGAGATGGCCATATCCATTCCCCGTATCACTGTGATGGTAATATGAGCCAGAACGTCTTATGACACACTGTCCTTTCACTATTATATCCCTGTGGTTTGTCCTGTGTACCAAGAACTGCATCCTGATATCATGATGACCTTGTGCCCTTGAGGGCAGTGGCTGAAATGAATAGCACTTTTCCATTTGCCGTTTTGTCCTGATTAAGTCTCACTTTTCTAATTCTGGAGCTAATCGTTATGACAGCCTCCACTTTACAGAGTGGACCTCCTAGGGCAGTGAGAATATCTTTTCTCTCTGTCCAATCCAAAAGGTAAGATGTAGCAGATTTATTTGCGTGGCTGAAGGTGGCTGGAGATTTCTGATGTTTGCCAGGTGGTGTGGTGAGCGGGCAGACAGGTTCCAATGGAAGCACCTGTGGATCTCAGGGCGGTGTACCACATAGTGTAGCAACGATCCAGCGTTGAATGAAGATCATCCTGGAGCTTATAGGCAGGCGAAGAGGAATGATCCTGGTTCCACTCAGCTGCGCTGCTTAATCACAGGACATACAAAGGAAAGGGGGGGAACACACACCAGAGCTTGGGGATCCATGACACTCTCTTGTTTACTCTTCTACGGGGTCTTCAGTCAGTTGTTTGGGAGGGTAACTTAGAATAAATGATGAGACCATACCAGGTCATGTTGGTCATTGTTGGTCAGGAAGAGGTAAGCACAGTCATCTATTTGCTTTTTTTTAATCTATATGCTTCATTGAGCTGCTGTTATCTGCATGTAGGGACTAAACCCAGGCTGGAGCTCGTTGGAAACAGCAAAAGATGAGTTTAAGTTTATTTTACAGAGAGCAAAGAAATGCAAAACAAGGTCATTTTAACCCTTTAACTGTTTAACCTATTTCATCTCCATATGGTAAAAACTTTGCTGCAAACCCTGTTGTAGACAATCCCGTACGTTCTTCTGCCCCCTGCTGGATACTTTGTGCTCTACAAAAATATGACATTACATTAGAACAAACAATACATAATTTTTTCTTTATTACATTTTGTTAAATAATGACTTCAGATTCAAACGTTTGAATGTTCTGTCTGTTATTTCTTGGAAGAGGGAAGAAACATTTGACCAAAGAAGTGGTGTTTTGCATTTTATGTAAAGAAACTTCAAAGTAAAATGTTAGATGGAAATGAAAAAACAATAGAAACAAACAACACAACAACACAACACTACTAGTCTCCAGTTTAAAGAAAAAGGGAGTTATACTCAGTTATTTGGACAAACAAACAAAAATTAATATATAAGTTTAGACAGAAATTTTGAAGTGACCTTGAGGATTCCTGGGGCCAACATGGTCATTAATCATTTCAGCGACAATATATCACGTCTCAGGGAATTTATTTTAAACCATTTCTTTGGCTGATCTTCCGTTTTTAGAGCAAAGTTTTTGGTGACTAAAGAATTTCAATGTTAATGTTTCTGAGTCATTTCTACCGCTCGGGTTGGGTCTGTAATCCCAACAATAAATGTTTCTTTTCTAATTTTTCTTTCTAACTTTGACCATATTACTATTGTTACTGTATTTATTTATAAAAAACAAATGTTAAAGCTAATTTAACATTAGTTAATTAAAACTAATGTTTAATTAGTTTAAAACCTTAAAATATGCTTTAACTGTAGCCTCGTTGTTGTACAGCTTCATTATTAATTGGTTGGTGCAACAGTCTCCGGAGGCCAAATTAGCGCTGTGTGGTCAACATTACTGGTTTAATGGTCACTGATGATGGTGTACTGAACAGAAAACATGTTATTCAGTTAAAACCAGGAGACAGTCTCATCACCTGACAGCTGCGATGTCCAGATGTCTCTGTACCCCGCCTGCTTGGCACGCTGGTGTTAGGAAACTGGAGCTCTTTATATTCTAAGTAAAAGCTTGTGATAGCGAATGCTCTTCCAGTCAATACCTCATTTGGAAAGGGTTATGAATGAGAATGATCTTGCTGAGGGGAAGGTAGACTCCAGCCCATTTCCTGCCGGGAGTTTCTGAAGAATAATAATCCTACAGGAAAATCAATGGCAGGTTGCAGCCACAGGGACAAATATCAGCACAGGCTCTTCTCTGCACCGAACAGCTCTTATCTGTCAATTGGCTGAATTTTCTGCTGATATGCCATAAATCTAATTCTCTAAAACCTCATATTAAAATTTCAGACCATTTAGATTGCCTTGTGGATGGAGAATGATGGCTTCCTTCTCCCAGGGGCTGGGGTTATATGTCAATAATGTCCTCAGTGCCAGGGAGGTTCTTTCATTAGCTTGTATTTTATTATTTTTATCCACATGTCAGGTGTCTCAGAAATCCAGCAGTGCGTGTTTGCTGTGCAGAGGTCTGGTCCGTCTCATGTACTGGAGATGAGAGCAGAAACTGGTTTTCATTGTGCAGTTCATCTTGACTTTTCAGACAGGATCTAGATGGGGGGGAGGGGTCACTGCTTTAACACATGGGGTTTTCTTCTGCCCTCCATCACATCTGGAGACCATGTGGACATATTTATTTTTTCCATGAATCCCATTTAATTCCTTCCTTAATTGGTGATAAAACTCAGTTCAAGATAATTTAATTATCTTGAAATTAATTTAATTATCTTGAAATTAAGAGAAGTTGCCTCCATTTAAAACAACTGATTGAATGAAGTTTATTCAAGTTAATTTATTAAATCAGTTCAACTCGACAGTCAGACCGACTCGGATCATTTAGTGCAAAGACTCATGGGAAATACCTATTCAGCAGGTTTACGTGTTTATATTTGGACCGTGTTGGAAAATTCTGGTCTGATTTAATGTGAAAGTCGTAGCCGAGTCTGGAGGATGGAGAGAAAGCCACCACCACCTAGCAGTGGAGATGGAGTTAATCCAGCAGTTGGTTGGTTTAATACCCGGTGTTTTTGTCTCTTTCTGCAGTAAAATACTCCCAAATATTGTAAATTTCTACAATTAAGTGCTTGATTTACATCGTAAAGTATTATTAAGTTATTTTGGAATAAATTAAATAATTTATTTGGAACAACCTGAATAATTCAATTGACTTTCCATGAAACTGATTTCAGATTCTTTATTACTAAATTACCAAGATACTAAATGATCTCAGTAAGTCTGGCATAAACTTAAACAAACTTAAGTTGGATCAACTTAATTCAGTCACTTAATATGGATTCAAATGTTTAATTAAACCTGGTTCCAATATTATTTTCTACAGTGCTGTTCAACAAAGCACCATGTTACATATTATTATTCACGCATCATCTTACTTCATCATGGTCATCACTAGATTTCCAGGAATGTAAAATGCCAACATTTGTACTTGGAGCTGGATAGAAATGATGTCACACTGAAAAGCTGTGCTTATAAACATGTAGCCGTAATGCAGCAAATATAATTTCAAAAAGGCAGTCAAGATGATGTCTTAATGGAAGATAGTCTTTCTGTGTGGAGTTTGCTGGGTTTTGCATGCTCTCCCGTGTATGCGTGGGTTTTCTCCAGGTGCTATGGCTTCCTCCCAACGTCCAATGACATGCATGTTAGGTTTATACTCCCCTAGCAGTGAGTGTGAGTGGTTGCTGTCTGTGCTGGTCCTGCGACACACTGGCGACCTGTCCAGGTGTACCTGCCTATAACCTCCCGATTGCTGGGATAGACTCCAGCTTCCCTCATTCCTCAACTGGAATAAGTGGTGAATGAATAAATGACTGAAATTATATCTATTTTTTAGCCACCTTTAAACTCCCAGTTTGGCGTTTAGGAATGATCAGCACGCACAGTGACTATTTCTCGGATATGAGAGAGGTTGTTTTCTTTGGCGCTGTGATGGACTGGTGACATGCCCGTGGTACACCCTGCTTCTTGCCTGGTGGTTGCTAAGATACGCTCCCACCCCCACACCACCTGAACAGGATAAAGCAGGTATAGATACTGGCTGAAGGGATTATCTGGGAATATATGCACAGAGAAAGTTGTTGTTCTGGAGGAAGTGTGCCACAATCGCTGAGTCATTACTTAAATACGCCTCAGGCATGACTCCTACAGGCTGATGCGTGAATTCCATCTTTCTCTCGCTGTTATCATCACACTTCAAAAGTTTGCACGTGGGATTATTTTCTTGTATGTTTTGTGCTTTTTCCCTGATCAATCCTCAGTGTCTCAGAGGGGAAATCTGTATCAACTCAGCGTAACTCCCGACTGACTGATTTGGGCTAGTTTGCTCAGACTGTGTTTGCGTGTGTGTTTTTATGGGAGTTTGCATTGTTACAGTGGGTGGGAACCTGCCATGATTTCCCAAGACATCTCAGTCAAGCCTCATCGCTTTTAGGCAGCAAGCTCCTGAAGAGAAGGGAAATGGTGGGTGGAAGGAAAGAGCGCACAAAGAATTCATAAATACTTATGTGTGAAAGAAAAAATGAGAGGGATCAGGAGGGGGGGGGGGGGGGTAAATTTCACACAGGAAAAAGCTGCAGAAAATTCTGCAAAGATTTTGGGTAGGGAGCAAATAATTAGGGATTTTCTCTTCTTTTTGTTAAATAAAAACTTGACCGGGGAACCGGACACCTGAGTGATGTCTGATGAGATTTTGAACCACAAATATTTCTTTTTTGCCTCTTACTCCATCCAGTGAACTGATGACTTGATGGTTTGTCAAGTAGTCCTGACACAGCTGGAGTGAGAATAGGTAGGGCCATCTGCATACAGAAACCTAAAATATGAATAACACAGATTTCTGTTGGAGTCAGTCTCCTGACGTGTTTGAACCACCAGTACTTTCACGATTAATCTCATTTGGATTATTTCTTCTTGCAGAGGCCTATCGCTGTAAAACAGTTTTCCTTCTTTTTCTTTGAGTGACCTGTGAAAAATATACATGTTTTGGGATTTTTCCACAAAACTCCAAAGCAGCAGAAATGCAGTGTGGCTTAAACATACGTGCGTTTGTACTAATCTTCACCATCAGAAACATCAGCCCTCACTGGTAGAGATTTGACATGTCATTAAAAGATTTTAAATTTAAAAGCACCTCAGGTGTGACCGAGACAGACTTTGAAAATCACAGCTCTTCGTTTTCCCAATACCCATTTTTTTTTACCAAATTGAATGAAAATGCTAATTTAGTTGCATTCACTGATCTTCATCAGCAGATTTCTGAAGTCATTTACATACATGTTTCCTCCTACATACATGTTTTTACCTACAACGTGACCCAGATTCAGTTTTGATGCACAAATGATGTGCATGAACATTACGTTAGTCATTTACAGCTGTAAACGAGTCAATGGCGCCTTTCCTTGGCGAGAGATAACACCTGTTCTTTAATTTCATTTAGTTTAGTTCTAGTTTTATTCACCCAGAGAAATCCAGCATTTTCAGTGACAGCAGTGCAAACGGGTCACCCCAAGAACCTACTTGAAGCCCCGGTTTTCTAAAAATGACATAGTAATGGGTGGACTAATCTCACCCTGAACCCTTTAATGGTATTTGTTTTTGATCAGGGGAAGAAAATATTAACTGTCAGCCTCAGGCTGGCCGAAGAGAAAAGAGACAGAAATGACACCAGACTTTCGTTTTCACAGGAATCTGCACACAGAAAATCGTCTAGTAATTAGTAAAGTAATCTGATGAGGAACTGTGTGAAGGGAGAAGCTAAGAAAAGTTCATCTAAGCAGATGTTTGAACGTGGGTTGTTCCGGGTGGAACCACCAAATGGACAATTAGGCTAGAACTAATAATGATATATCACTATGGTTATTCATTTTTATCCAAATCCAACAGTTTGTGACTTATTCTGAACACTCACACAGACTTAAAATTAAAAATCCAACTGAAGAGAATGGTATTATACGGTATTATTGTAGAAAAAAGGCACACTGTGTCGTACACAACCGCCTTGTCTTTACCTTCATGATTCATTTCCAATCAACGCAGTCACAGTAGGAAATATTTACAGTGTTTTTTTCAGATGGAATAAAACGTTTCACTATAAAACAGCAAAAGTAAGACATAATTTATGATTTTATGAAGTGTTGTTGCTACCCTCTGGCTGCTAGCCAGAGGTTTTGTCCCACAGCAATGACACAAACATCTCTGAGTTTCTGCACTCCTGTTTGTGTGGTTTGTTGGAGTGGAGAAACTAGCAGAAGCTTTTAAGTGGACCGTGATGTTCTCATGCTTTTCTTACATTCCTATATAATTGCCTGGTGTGTTAATTGTTTTTTTTTTGGAAGGGGGCACAATGCTTGGTAGAGCGGAGTTTCTCCTGGACATTGTGGCAGGCTACATGTTAGGACTGCTGTAGGAATATCGTGCTGCCTCCTGCACTGAGGAAGACTGTAACTTATATTTTCTCTGAGTGCAATCAAACACACATATTGTATTTATTTTAAATCAGCCAGCACCTTACATTCATCCTCTTTTTCTTGCTTATGGAAAAATCTCCTGGCTTCTCCACTTCCATGTCTTCAAATGCTTTATTTTCTCAGGACTTACTGCAGCAAAACATTGTTGGAAGTGCATGAAATTATCCTGAGCTCTTCTCCCAGTTTCCCACCTTCAGCTAGGATCCTTCTTGTTTTTGTAGCAAAACGTTCATTGGTCGTCCACGCAGTTCCTCCCGAGACGTACTGTAGGTGGTAAAGTCGGCTAAACATGGCAGATTACCTCAGTTGGGGAATATTTGTTCATATATAGATCAAAATTGGCTTATTTAATCATGTATTCGATTATTTGAATCAGGAGGAGTTGTTAGTAAAATTTATGGAAAAGGTCTCATTTAACAAGCAAGCAGCCCGTTTCTCTGTTAGATACAATTACCTTAATTGAAAAAGTTGGACATGGATTGAAACTGGCAGTTTTAATTAATGGAGTCTATTACAAGCTCCCATGGAAACCTGTGTTCACTACATTTCTTAGCAACAGGACCCAGCGTTTGTGTATTTAATGTGTGACCTGATGATTGGCAGTAAACCAGGATTTATATTTGTTTTTCTTCGTTCTGAGCTTTGCATTGTTATGCCATTTACAGTCTTTTTGTGGCTATAGTGACCTTTTTGACCATTAAAAGCGATGAGTTCCCAGGCCAGGGTTCAAACCAGTAATTTGGCTTCACCATAATTAGATCAAAGAAGGATTTTTTTCATTTGAGGTGGAAAACTTATTAGCATGATTTTAACATCTGTTTTCACTGAACTGCTGAAAGAGTTTGCAAGGTAACATGAAAACTGGTTTATTACTGGTTTAGACGCCAGATGGGTGGATGAATGGATAGATGTACAGACGGATGGATGGATGCTGGATGGATGGATGGATGGATGATGGATGATGATAAATGGATGGATGGATGGATGATAATAAATGGATGGATCAGTGGATGGATTGATGGATGATGGATGATGGATAAATGGATGGATCGGTGGATGGATGGATGATGGATGATGATAAATGGATGGATGGATGGATGATAATAAATGGATGGATCAGTGGATGGATTGATGGATGATGGATGATGGATAAATGGATGGATCGGTGGATGGACGGATGATGGATGATAATAAATGGATGGATCAGTGGATGGATTGATGGATGATGGATGATGGATAAATGGATGGATCGGTGGATGGACGGATGATGGATGATAATAAATGGATGGATCAGTGGATGGATTGATGGATGATGGATGATGGATAAATGGATGGATCGGTGGATGGACGGATGATGGATGATGATAAATGGATGGATGGATGATGAATGGATGGATGGATCGGTGAATGGATGATGGATGGATGGATGATGGATGATGATTAATGGATGGATGGATGATGGATGGATGGATGGATGGACTGATGGACATATGGAAGGATGGATGGAAGGATGGATGGATGGATGAATGGATGGACGGATGGATGGTGGATTATGGATGGACGGATGGGTGGATGGATGGATGGATGCTGGATGGATGAATGGATGGATGGATGGATGGACTGATGGACGTATGGAAGGATGGATGGATGGATTGAGGGATGGAAGGATAGATCAATGGATGGACGGATGGATCAATGGATGCTGGATGGATGGATGATAATAAATGGATGGATCGGTGGATGGATGATGGATGGATGGATGGATGATGGATGATGATAAATGGATGGATGGATGATGGATGGATGGAATCAAGGGTGCTTTATTTCGGATTGCTTTGTTTTCCAGGAACACATTGGAGCAAACAGTGCAGATCCAGACCTGTAGACAGTTATTACATTAAGAAACCACAGAAGCATGAACTTGGTGGTGTTCATCACTGGGCCATTTATCAGCCGCTGGGCTGGCATCTGACTACTGGTGTACATTACTCGCTGACGCTTCTCACTGTTACTCTGCTAATACAACATAGCTGCTATCAACACATCTGACTTATGTTACACGGATGAGAAAAGTTGTCTTTCTCTGTGTGTTTATCTGCTTTCGTCTTTACACATCTTGCATTTTCGTGTTTTTTCCTGCTGAGAGTGAGGATGTGAGCATGGCTGAGGGAGCATTTACATACGCCTGTGACTAAGCCCGTTTGCCTAGTAAAGTATGATGTCGAGCTCTTTGCCTGCCTGTCTGCTGTGAGCCTGGATGAAGCCTCAGCGTTGTCCCTGCTGGGGACGTTAGCATCCGGCAAACTGCAGGTTACTACAGGAGAGAACAGCATGTCACGCTGTGCCTTGCCAAAGGCTACAGTAACTCCAGCTGTATCACAGTGTTGTAGGAGATTCAGAGGACTGGGAATTTATAGGAAATCAGGACCAGTTTGTGTGTCCCCTCATGTCTCTGACACTCGTTCAACTATTTTAATGTTGATCAGTAAAAAGGACAAATAACAAAAATAGCTGTTGAATTTAAGAAGAAAAAAATAGATTTTGTGCTTAGGGCACCCGTATGGCTAGCAGCGGCCCTGGGTGGAAGGCACTGATATCTGAAGAATTCATGCTCATGCAGTTGTATTCGACCAGAGAATATCCAGTGACACAGCTTGTTCTTCCCCACGCCTCATCCTAAACAAGGACTTAGTTAAAATAACTGTCTTATGATCCATTAAACTTCTGTTTTTCAAATCTACAGAGAAGAAGTTTAAAGTTGATCATGTCAAATATTTTCTAAATCAAAGTCATTTTCATTAAAATGATTCATGATTATGTGAATAACTACCACAGCTCCAGAGAGCATAACTTTAACATAACTAAGTTAATGTCACCAGCAGGTCATAAACAGACCACAGTAACTATTCTGCTGGAAAATATTTCTTCATTATATTTTAACATTCACCTGGTCCATGTTTTGTCAAATAAAAGGGTTTCCAGTCCCACCTTTCTGCTATCAAACTGATAGAAACACTTTATTTACCTCTAAATGAACTGCGTGTCCTTTATATATAAAACTGGATCCCCTTCCTTCTCATACAGCTGAGTTTTTCTCAGCTGCTCTCTGGACCATGTGTGAAACTTTAAAGCACCATTTCATGTCTTCTATTGATCTGACAAGAATTTTCTACAAAGGTCACAACACATGGGATCTTTTCTTATTCATTAGCAACATGGCTGACAAATGGAAACTGAATTATTAATTCAGTGTTGGCAAGTTGGAGAACTTCTTGCATCATGGTCTTCTGCCCTTATCCAACCTGTTTCGTGTCACTTAGTCTGTTAAGAGAAGCCAATTAAAACCAGTCAGTGCTGCTACACACTGACACTCGCTGCTGGTGCAAGTATAATCTGAAAAAAGAAAAAAATCCTTGGGGAAATCGTGAAGGCTGTAAACCTCATTCAAAGGTGCAAATAGGCACTGTAGATCCACTGAGAGACAGGAGCGTTGGCAGGTGTCCCATGCTGAGGCGTGTGAGACAATCCCAGGCTACACGTCAGAGTGGATGAGCTAACAAAAACATGGGCTGAGTGAGTGTCTGCATAGTTCAGAGAAGTAAAATATCACATGGAGGACAAATAGGCAGCTGGGAAGGCACACGCCTTAATCCCAGGGTAGGAAGACTAGAAACCCTGGGTTAAAAAAATAAAAAAGGAATAAATTCTCTGCAAACTGCAGGAGGAACTTTATAAACTCATAGTTTTGATTTCTTCAAGCAAATTGAGATTTTCCTCACATGAAATCAGCGAGCACATCACAACACGGTACACTGCACACAGGTGAGGACAGATTTACCTGCTGAGGAGAGATGTGGCTGGACAGCTCTGTCAAAGCTGTTCGCTGACGTGATAGAACAGAAGAAGAAAGAAGCTTAATGTAACATCTGCTGGACAGTTAAAACTCTGCTATTTCCAGTGTTCCCTGAAACATCGATTATATCTCAGCAATGCTAAAGTCTGTAAACCATCCTGGTATGAAAATGAAACCAACACTGGTGAGATTTCATCAGGGGTGGAAGCTTCACTGCAGATGCCGCTGAGTTAAAGTGTTAAAGCATTTTATGGAATAAAAACCTCTGAAAATCTGCTGCAGGAGACAAGAACCTCCATAAAAGCAGGAGTCGACATGTGGACATTTTCTGTGCAAAGATTGATGGAGCTGAAGGGAATCTGAGCAAGGTTCCAGAGGTTTTAGTAAAGAGATGGCGAGGTGTTTTTCAGTGAGGTGCTTGTCATCTGACGAGGAACACACAACTCTGTCCTACTGTCTTTAAACTCATCTCCAGCTCTTCTTCTGTGGTGCAAAATTTCTTTTACGGTCATATTTCATCCAGAAAGAGAATAAAAAGTGGAGAAACATGAAAATAAATTCTATAAATCTAAGTTAGGAGTGTTAAATCTCCTCGTAACTCCGGCTTCAATCAGCTGATTACTGTGATTGATCCCCATTTTAATCATAGGTTCCTGTAGAAGAACATTGACGTCACCGCGGTTACGTCCATCTCACTCATCACTGGTAAGGAGGTTAAATATCTGTAATGCAGAATAACTGACATCTGTTTTCCTCCAATTACATCCACATAGCCCGGCACAAAGAACTCTGGGAAATGTAGGCTTCCAGCAAATGTGGTTTCATCCCAGTGGATAGAAGTTTTGGAGGCCAGACAGCAAAGTTAAGACAGAATTCGTGATGATTTTTTTTTAGATGTAAAGCAGAATTTAGCTTATTCTGGTTGGAGATGATGAAACTTCCAGACATCGTTGGTCCGTGTTCATGCCAAAATTTCTGTTTACCTTCTCTTTTAATTGTTTGTTGTCTTAACTGTGTTGCTTGTTGTTAATGAGCTTTTAGCTGGGATTCTGGACTTTCTGATTATACCGCACATGTTTATATTTACATTACAGACCTGACGTTAAACCCTGTGAAAGTTGATGCTAACTCCATCGCCTGTGGTGCTGGAGGTGTTGGAGCTTAATGTCAGCAACACACCAAACAGCTGAGAAAGAGGAATACTAACAATAGTTTTGCATCTTCCTTCCTCTCCAGTAGCCTCCTTTTAGGATTGTTCCAGTTATTCAGAGGGCTCAGGTTATTGCCGTTTAATGTACGTCATCTGATTCTCCTCCTCATAATAAACTGGTCTGCAGGCCAGTCAAACACAGCAGAGTTGGAAGTCATGCAGAACAACATCTGACATTTTAATGCTAAAATAAGCACTTAGCTGCTGGAAAAAAGAGGTCTCCTGGATGGGAGCATATGTCTCCTGCATCAGTGTTACCCCCACATATTCTGTAGAATCCAGTTTCACGATGCGTTACTGGACGTGGTGGAAAACGGAGGTGAGGGAAAATGGTTTTGATGCCACAAAATGTAGCAAGTTGTTTTCTTATGCTGTGCTGGAAGGTCACCACCATCCAACACTGAAATTTCCCCTGGATAGTTTAGAAAATTCTGGACTGTAGATGAGATTCTGGACATTTATTTGGAAAAGTATTGTTGAACTCATTGATGACCCCATGACTCGGTTTGGGACAGATCAGTCAGCCAAGAATAAGAACTTTGGACCTTCCTTTTATGCCCGATTCTGACACCCATACCTCCTCTCATCTGCTGATTGCCAAAAAAACAAATAAAAAAAAATAAATATTGTGTTGAAAACATGAATAAATTTTTAAATGAAAATATTTCAGGATGTTTTTGTGTTCTTGGCTTCTACTCCTTATTTCTCAAATTTCTTTTAGATAATTTTTAGAAATAATGAAATAATTTCTCTGTGAAAGTGAACTCTGTGAATTAGCTTCAAATAAACAAAGTATCGATTTAAGTTTTTATTTGGTAAATGCTGTATCAGCTGTTTCCTGGAAGCTCTGTAATAAGCTTTAGTGGGTCCCTTTTATCTTGGTTTGTGTCATCACTTGAAGTAAAACCGACTAAAAAGCTTGAGATTTATCATAATATCTTTCTTTTTATCTGTCTGTCTCCATCTTCTCTCACAGTTCTCTCTCTGCACCCCTCCCCCTCTGCCTTTGTAAGCTGAACCTCTGGAGGGCAACGAGCTAAAAAAGGAAACAGACAGTTTGGCCTGTGGCTCTTTCCTCTTTTAATAGGCCTGGTTTTCCTGGTGGAGCAGGCGGTAGTTCACCTTGATGTCACATATCAGCAGCAGGCTCTGAATCGGCCTCCTCTTCACCGCTTCAGCTTTAAAGGATAGAGGTTTTAAAAGGAGTCAGTGTGTGTGTGTGTGTGTGTGTGTGTGGGGGGGGGGGGGGGGGGGGGGTTTTTCCTTTTCCCCTACCCCCCCCCCCCAAACACAAACAATTCTCTTCCTTTCCCCAAC
>JBAMHW010000006.1:31376809-31387678 GCA_037177495.1 Rhadinocentrus ornatus | reverse complement strand
TATATATATATATGAATTTTTTTAAAGCTCGTAGTGAAATCTGTAGAAAAGGACCAAACTCTTTATTTACTCCTCATGAATACCAATCTCTTCTGATCAGACCCACTAGAGGAAGATGTTGCTTTTTCTATCTCTGGCTCTGTTCAGACTTTTTCTCCAAACATCTGCTTCACCTTCACTGTCTCTGAATGTCCATGCCCTCTCTAACGGGCAACGTAATTTTAACTGCCTCTATTAATTCCACATTATTGAGGATCAGACTTCCTGTTAAATCCTTCAGACTCGCCTTCTCAGCAGATGTCTCTGCGCTCTTCGTCCCTGTCCTGCCTCAGTCTGGATTCACTCTGTCGCTCTGTCAGGTGAAGCTGTGTGTGCAAGTGTGTGTGGGGGGTGTTTGGACAGGACGGCCACCGTAAACAGGCTGTGGACACTAGTTCCAGAGAAAAAGGACTGTTGCATTCACGTTTCCCGATCCACAGTCGGGGGTTACTGCCTTATTGTGGACTGCTAAGAAAGAATAAGGAGGACTTTATAAAGAAGGCAGGACAAGCCCAAAAATGCAACTAAACTTCAGAAAGCAAGCCCAAAACTATTTATTTATTTTAGAATTTGGCCGTGTTGATCCCCCATGTTTCTTCACCATGAATCCTGTGACCTTCATGTGTTGTTGTCATACCTTTCCATCCTTCTACACGCAGAAACAGAAAACAGCGAATCAGAGGAGGCTGTGATCATAGAGATAGTGGTGGATGGTGGCACAGCCTCCAGACTGAAACAAAACACCGGCTGATGATTGTGTTATATGCAGTCACAGAGGAGCGTTTACTGGTCTGCTATGCACTGGCAGCTCTCCAGCTTTGTAGTGGCACACATCAGTTTCACCAGTCTTACTACTGATAACTGTGACTTTAACTAAATGTCCCAGTGTAACTCAACTTTAAATGAAACAGGTATATAACTCACTATAAACACTGACTTATTGCATTTCATCAAATAGTCACTGTTTACGTTTCATTTACCTGATAAAAAAAAGTCCTCATTTGGAAGTTTGATGGAGGATGATTATCCTACACTAGACAATTAAGCTGAAGGGCCAAATTCATGTTTAGCCAACTTCATCTGTTTTCTAATAACTTTACTTACTTACTTTACAGAATTTTGCATTCAGTCAGTGTTTTTCTGCTCTTTAGCCACAGTTTACATTATAATCCATGCTGTGAATATTAGCTGTTGAAAAACGACACGGTTTGTAAGGAGTTTCAATACTAGTATTTTAAACTTGCTGCCAATTTCCATTTTGACTGTATTTTACATTTCATACATAATTCAACCCAATATGCTGCAAATAATCAAAAGAATAATCAACAAGATTCCCCCCAAAATTTCAGTTCTGATTTTAGAAGAATTTATTTGTGGATCAGACTTCCGGTTTTGCAGGACTCTCCAGGTGTGGCTCAGACTTCAGGCTTTCTGGTAGTTTGTTCCAGATATCGGGAGCAGAAAAACTAAAAGTTTAGCTTGAACTCCAGGGATGCAAAGCAAACTGGACCCAGATGATCTTAAAAGTCTCGGTGGCTCACATGGCATCAGCAGATCAGATCTATATTTTCTGGTCTTTGTGAGGACACAAGCAGCAGCATCTGGATTATTTGCAGTCATCTTAGTGATTTTTAGAGAGACCTGTAAAAACTCTATTAGTGAGTCTGAGATCTTTACCTTTGTGAGGTCACAAAGAGAATTAATCACTGCCTCCGGTAGTGGATACTGTCACTGACCGACTCCCTGGGTAGCTGAACCTGGCCTCTAAAATCACAGAGCCGGATCCTCTCCCAGAGCGGGGTGTGGACAGGCACCCCTCATGAACATTTAAAGGTTCAGACACGGAAACAGCCCGTTCTAAGTAGAGCTCACTAGAGCTACTTTTGGAATGGCTGAAATTAAAGACCAAGGCTGAATTTGAGGAAATAGAGTTTGAAAACAATGTTGTTGGACCTCTGACACCAATATGAAATTGTTGAAAAAATGTATAATATGAGACTTAAAATTTAGCTCAGTGTCTGAAATGACACCAAGATTTCAGGATTAATCCGTTGGTTTAACATTGCTGACTAAAGCTGGACACTAATTCAGGCATTTTCTTGTTAGTTTCTGGGATCTGAGATATTGCTGAACAATAGGGGCCCCAAAATGGAGTCTTGGGGAACTCCACATATTACACTTGTTCGAGTAGAAACTGGTTATTATCTGTGACACCAAGATGGAAAATTATTTGTTTAAGAGTATAAAATGTTTTAAACAGACAGAACCCAGACTAACTTGTTTCAGTGGTGCTTTGAACTAAAAATAGGAGAACCGCTTAGATTAACTTGAATGCAGCACTTTAATGTTTTCTCATCTTGACTGCACCACTGATAAGCTATTTCTTTTAAACACGAAGACTATATAAACACATCCTTTAATATTTATCTTGCTCTTTAAGATAAGTTGTTTCTTGAAGCGACACTGTTTTATTTTAATCATTTTGTCGACACATAGCACGTTAACTACAGCAACATGATTTAAAGTATTAATTATAAAACGTGATTTTATTTGTTCGAAGCTGTTTGACTAAGAATGATGTAACAGGTGTCCAGCTGGCTTTTTTGAGTGCAGGATCACTTCCATTAAGCTGCACGCAAATTGTGTCCTTTCTACACAAAGATTCACTTTAATCTCATCTTCAACTATATTTATTGCCCTTCTCAAGCGAAACGACCCTCCTGAACTGAATGTGGTTGGATGCATTAAATCTTCTAGTGGTTTCAGTCTCTCTGCAGACTGATGAGAAGACACAGACCTGTCATTTCAACACTGCAGGCAAAACAGCTAATTGGGATCACAATACAGAGAAATGCTGAAGTTTGAGTGACTTTAACACTAAGACAACAGCTGGTGTACCATTTTAAATGTTCTACAGCTCTGGGTTTATTGCTTCTGTGCTCAGACTTTAATCAGATCACAGGCGGTGCTGATGGGGGGGTTAAGTCTTGTCCCGTCCCGGTTCCGTGTGGCGGATCAAATGGAACAAGTTCATTAGAGAGACAAGGCGGATTGTTACGCTGCATCCATCATCCATCCATCAGGGTTATTTCTGTCTCCCACAATTCCAACCTGTTGGGATTTGCCATTGGGAGAATTCCACAAAGCCAAGCGGGGTGTGACCTTGAGGTTGCAGCATGATTTCATTACACAGGATGTTGACACAATAGAGGCGAGACGTCTGAGGAGCACAGAGAGCTCCTCGCTAAATGGGAAGTGCACTGAAACATGATGATTTTATTGTACTTGCACTTGTCGACGACTGCAGCAGGAAAACACAATGTGTGCACACGGCATAAGAGGTGTCAGGGTTTAGAAAGACTGTCCGATAACTGATAAGAGCCCTGGTTCAATGAGCACAACAGCCTTGTCAATTTGCTCTGGAGAAAGAAACTGACTCCCACCTCTCATCCTCATTATGGATGGCTGTGAATGAAGCCCCTTTCAGGCATGCCAGTGTTGCTGGCTTAACCTTTGTGTTGAAGTAGAGGCTGTCTGGATTGGATTCCCTTTTATAAAAAGCCTAATATGGACATGTTCCTGAGTATCTCTATAAAAACAGTTTCTGAGAATTCTTTAGCTTTTCATGCTGTTCATCGTTTTGTATCTTTTTTGTGGGAACTATATACATGATGGAAGCCATGCTTTAAACAGTCCAGTTTCACACAGCCTGTTAGATTCACGAGAAGACGCAGTGTTAGTGGAACTATTTGTCCTGTGTCTAAAATATTTAGAGGAAATGTGAAGTCTGTCTCTGCTGAGCTCAGCTTTTTGTTCTGTGACTGTTCTACAGCTTCTAAACCAAAACTGATGGATGAGCAGTTTATCCGCCATAACCCCACACGTTTACTTTGATCATTCCTCACCGGGCTGTGTGCTGCAACGATCTCTGGCTGCATTTAAAATCTGCACCATGTCCTCCAGGACCACCTGTGGGGGAGTCCAGGGATCACAACATCAACACCGTGACTGGTGCATGACCAAACCCAGTTGCCCATGACACATTTAGTCTGTGCAGCTGATTTATGTTCATCTCTGAAATCTGTGCGCACCATACTGAATATCCTCTTCACACGCCTGGCTGAGGCCATTACCCTGCAACGATTCTGATACTAAACTTTGAGTTGGTGAAAATCCCAGGTTTGATCCTGATATGATAATGTATCGATTCATTGGATAATGATTCAGTGTATGATTTCAAGTGCCAGAGATCAGTTTGAGAGGATGTCACACGCTGATGTAACACAATCACTTCCATTCAGATCAAATAAAAAAAAAGCTGATTACTTTTCCAGCGTTTGATCTGGGTTTTCAATTTGAAACAATGCTATTGGATCATTGATCACTAATTGTCGTTACGCCCCTCATGTTCAGTCTCAGGATGTAGCTCTGGTGAAGTCTTTAGCTTTTGTTGTAGTTGAGGGAATATTCAGCAGATCCAGTGATTTGTTTTCTGACAAGTTGTATCATTTAATTTTAATAGCTTTGATGCTCGAGTTTTAACAGTCACAGTGATCAAAACTGGAAAATTCTTCTCACCCTTGGTGATGTAAAAGATTATTATTTTCCATATTACAACCCCAATTCCACATCTGTCCATCTTTCCATCTGAGAGACTCTGCCTCTCTGAAATGCTCCTTTTATACCCGTCATGTTACTGACCTGCTACCAGGTAACCTGGTTAGTTGTCAGATGCTCCTCCAGGTGCTTCTGATATGTACCAGTTGCTTTTCCAGCCTTTTGTTGCTCCTGTTCCAACCTTTTACAGACGCTCATATTTTCCATTAAATGGTAAAATGTCTCCGTTTCAGCATCTGAGATGTTGTTTATCTTCTACTGGGAAACCTTGAATTCTGTTTTTTATTTATATCCAAGGCAAAGCAATGCACTGCTAGCAAAACACGGACAAATGTGAGAAAGTATCAATAAATTTATGATGATGAATCAACAACAGATTTCAGCTGCCATAAAAAGACATCAACTTATGCTGAGGCAAATCTTGCCCTGGCATGACCAGGTGATGGTGATGGTCAGTGGTGGGTAATAAAGACAGACCACGGTGCGCTCTATGTAAAATATCAGCATCTGACAATATGAAGCCAAACAAGTTATAATGCTACTTGGAGACGTCTCATCCTAAACACAACATTATTGTTGTAGATGAAAAAGGGGTCCTGCAGAAGAAGTTTGGGAACCACTGGCTTAACTGGTTAGGTTAGTACGTTAATTGGTTATGTTAATTTATATCTTACACAATGTTTGGAGTTGGGGTTGGAGGAAGGCAGAGTGGATTTTTTCTGTTTCTTGTTCTGTTGCCTACTTCATAAAGCTCCATGAAGTTATTAAAAAAAGATATTTTCATTTAATTACTACATGTTCTTAAAAGTAATATGTTTATACTCACTTTTGGTTAGACTGTCATTATTACTATTACCACAGGATAGACCTGGTGTCACTGGCAGATTAATGAAAAATCTCTAAACCAGCACACAAGATAAACTGGTGGGAAAATGGACTTATTCAAACAACTTTTCCTTTAAAAAAAAAATCACATTTCTGCACAAAAACACAGCATGGAGAGTTTTATATGATTAATTGCTCTAATTTTGGCTGTAGAAAAAATGATCCTGTCATGGAAAATCTGTTTCTACAACTCAGAAATTCGTATGAGCGGCCCACAAAGTGAAGTTAGTAATGTGCTGTACTCTTCGTTTGATGTGGCAGCTTTGAGTTTCAAAGCTGAAATGACCGGTTTTCAGTTGTCTCCTAAAATATTTTCCATCGTGCCATTGCTGTAAAAGTTATTCCAAGTTCAGACTAACAGCCAACGTTGCAGACATTTCCATAATGAAGCCCGTCTCCCTGTGCTCAGATGTTTCAGTTTAAAGTATGTTTTAGATTATCGAACATTTGAGTTTCAGTTCGACTTCCACACAAACACTTTGAGAATAATCCCTGAGAACGAGGAGATTTGTTTAAAAAGCTGGTGGGCTTCTGCACCCTCTGAATTATCTTTACTTCAGATAGAAGAACTAAACACAGAGCGGTTTCTGTCTGCAGGACAAACCATTTCTGCTCATTTCACCTGCCCTCCTTTTCTTTTCTCATTAGCTGCATCTACATGGAACTTTGGGTCTAAGTCAACATCCAATCAGAATAAAAATGCGTCATGTCAACCCCTAAGCTGATCTGATTGAGTTTTCTATCGGATTAAACCTTTCCACGATCTGATCAACTGGAGAAAATCACCATGTCCGCCCTCAGCCTGATGCTTTCTGTGGTGGATGTTGTTTCTGCTTCAACCAGGTTTAGGATTACTGAGCATCTTGATGGTCGAAAGGCTTGAAATAGAAAATAAAACCAAAAACCATCTGACTCCAAATAATCTACTTGCTCTTAATTACTATAATTTCACTCTCTGTCTTATCCTGCTCACTGTTGTTACACAATCCTGCTGTTAATAATATCCAGAATTTATCCATATTCCATTCACCCTCATCTTTTTATTGCACTACTTATCTCCACCGTCAGAAAATTACATGATCATTACACTTAAACTAAATTATGAAGTATTATCTAAACAATAACTAAATTGAATAATAAATAGCCATATATATCTAATTTTACACTATATAAAATCATAAGAAATTTGATAGAAATTTTTTTTTACAACAAATTAAAATAATGAAATATCATTTAAATAAATTAAATGTAGTTAAATAATAAATTAGAACCTGATAATTATTCTAATTTTCTAGATTCACACTGGAATAAATAAAGTCTTACTTATCGAATTTCATGAGAATAAATGGTAAATTATAAATGGCATGAGAATGTGATTTATAATCGATCATTTATCATTTATAGTGGAGTTAAAAACAAGCTACAGGCAGTTTGAGCCAATTAGGGTTTTTTTTCGTAACGTCATTTGCTAAAAACACTGACAAATATAATCTGTAAAAACTACATAACTGCGCCACCACAATGAACAACAATGGGTTTCTGAGACAAACTTATAAGAATTTATAAATGCAGCAGTTCTTGTTTCTATCCAGAAAAAATCGAATAGGTCCAACAAATGGGTGAGAGACACTGTTCAGACCGAGGGCATCTCCACCACATCTGCAGCTCAGCGGAGAAATGTAGATCCAAGACTCTGGCGACCTGTGGAACCTTTTTTCAGGGAGGTAAAGATCTACTATCGATCCCATTAGAGCTGGAGACTTTATAGACAGGTTTCATGGGATCCATCAGGAAGTGTGTATCTTAATTAATCTGAATCACTGTGAGTGAACGAAGGTTGTGTTTGTGTAGACAAACAATCACTGGCTGCTGTTTTCGCCTTCGCTGAATCAATGAGTCTGCTGAGACTGCTCCATTTCTCTTCAGAGCCGGAGCTGATCCGTTAAACAGAGCAAGATTACATCACAATGGAGGGGTCAGAGGACATTTTACCAGAACGACTGGGGAAAAGTGTCTTGGAGGGATAAGCCCCTGACCCCTCATCTCTTTCATTTTTCCCCCTTTACTCGAGATAATATCACACACTCGTCTTACCTCAGAAAACCAATAAGTCTCTTCCGAGTTCAAACGCAGAGCTGGTCATTAAAAGGAGAGGGAGAAAACGTGGCTCTGGTCCGATGAGCGCACGTTAGGCTGCAGGGATTGTTATCACTGTTCAGCAAAGAGATCCACAGTGAAGAAAATTCACAAGATTTACTCCCACTTTTAAAAACGTTTTTCTTTACTTAATAAATATTTTCTTTCAGTTTAATGGTGGAAGTCATCCCCTCCAACTCTTTTCTAAACCATGGAGAGAGATCATACACATCCTGCGGGTTTATGGCAGCAGAGTGGATGACCCTTCTGCTCTGGGTGAGCGAGTCCAGTAGATCTTCATGGAGGACGGGTGTGCTTTATGCCTTCCAAGAATCTGCTCCATCCAACTGTAGTTTGCTCATTGACATTTTCAGATGTGAGCAGTTCACAAAGGCTGCGACTGAGGAGAGAAGCTGACATTTGGTGTCTCTGCAAGTGCTTGACAATAGCTGAGAAGCAGTGACATTTGCAAAAGTGTCGAATGGAGAACTCCTAAGATTTTCTATTATGAGAAATAGAGGCAAATTACACATTACACACTTATATCGGTTGCAGCGATCTACCCTCAAAGGATATCAGAATAAAATGACATAAAAGATGAGTGGCAGGGGAAAAACAGAATAGGGAAAAAGGTAACAGAGAGGGAGATGAATAAAGGACAGGAGGTAGAATAAATACAGCAGCCTAGTTGCAATTCTCAAGTGATTCACTGTGTGAAAGCAACTTCAGTCTTTTCCCTCTAAAGCTCCCTCAACTGCTGCAGACAGCTCCCTGAAGTATAGAAAGCCTTCTGCTGTTGATCTTGTATGAAAAGGTACAAACTGTTCAGCACAAACAGACCATTGAATAATAATGACGCATCTCTGGGAAACAGATTCATAAGTGCGAGTACAAGACTTAACCAGACTCCCTGAGACGCAACACGGATGATTAACAAGCAGAGCAGGTGTAAAAATACGGAATAAATCACGTTTATTCCACCATCTCTGACCCTTAAAATCTCAAAGATTGCAGGCGCCCCCGCATGCTATCACTGATATCTTCCCCAGTTTCTCAGAAATGGTAGTGTGTAACTCCATCCATCTGTTTTCTATAGCACTTGTTACAATGCAGGGTCACGGAGGGGGGCATCAGAGGATCAACACAGAGAGACAGTCACATTCACCCCCGGGATGAATCTAGACCAATTCACCTAACATGCATGTCTTTGGTTAACATGTAAACACACAGAAAGACCAAACACCAATGTGTCAAGGAATGGACGAAGGAGACGAGGTGGAAGGCCCAAATGCAGGACTAACAAAAGATACAACTAGGAGACAAATGAAGACCAAAGACCTGTTGGCAGACCGTGTGACACCCAGTAAACACAGACAAAGAACTGGCAAAGACTAAAGCCAAAGCTGGAGCATTTATACAGAGGAACTGATTACGAGACGAGAAGCAGGTGTGACAAATAATGACCAGAAGCAGGGAACAGGAAGTAAGGCACACACAAGGGAAAGCAACTCTACAAAATAAAACAGCAAACATGACATAGCGCAAACATGGCAAAAGACTAGAAACTAAAGAGATCACAGAACAAGACCTAGACTTACAATCCACAGGTCTTGACACAATTCAAATATTTTTTCTCCTGAAAGACGTGCAGATGAGAAAAGGCTTGGTCACCGTTGATCTGTGTGTTATTTCTACAAAGTTCTGTTAGTAATAAATTCTGCTTTCTTCTTCTGGTCGGCCTTTATGCTGCTATATCTATTGATACGTTCATTTTACATCA
Source organism: Rhadinocentrus ornatus (assembly GCA_037177495.1). Classification (NCBI taxonomy): domain Eukaryota; kingdom Metazoa; phylum Chordata; class Actinopteri; order Atheriniformes; family Melanotaeniidae; genus Rhadinocentrus; species Rhadinocentrus ornatus. The sequence continues at coordinate 31,378,221 of JBAMHW010000006.1, read as the reverse complement.
TCATTACGCAATCTGATAGCTGAGGCTGTCCTGGGAACATCATGTCTACATGCTGACTGGGGGTAAAAGCTTCAGCTTCTACATGCAGTTTTACCTAAAACCTAAACATAATAATAATAAAAGAAACAGAAGACCAAAAATACCAAAACATTGCTTGAAGTTTTAAGCAGTAAAGGTTAAAGAACAGAAACAAAATGCTTTAAAATGCGTTAGTGCCCAGTTCATAGGATGAAGAAGCAGGTTTTCTATCCTATCACTTCTAAACCTACTTTATCTCCTCATTTACAGGAGGAATAAATCTTTTCCTGTCTTCTGATAAAATGATAGCTTACACACTCATAAAAATTGAGTTAAATTTCACAAGGTCTATTATTCCCGCAGAGGGACTGCAGGAGCTACAGGGGAAGGAAATGATATATCTCTCAGGCTGTGGTGGACCACATTATCTGATTAGCTCAACTTCCTGTGTGTATCTCCCATCTTAAGTCCTGAGAGCAGCACAAACAAACAAGCAAACCTGGATCACCTGGATGTAGAACACTTCAGCTCTGCAGTCCTTCTGTATCCATCAGCTCCGCCTCCTATAAGCATTTATAGGAAGACAACACCTGAGTGCTAATTTTAAATCAAGGTGCTACACCTGTGAATTAGCTTAGGCATTTTAGGTCTTATTTATTTTTGGACTCGGGGTGCCAGCCAGGTCTCTCTCCTGATAAATAAGGTACTACTTTTCTTTATCTACTTTTTTTCTTTCGAAAGCTGCTGTTGGCTGATCCTGTCCTGGCTTACCATCAGATTTTAATGCCTTTTATTGAAGAGTGTGGAAGAAAACATTTAGACTCTTAACTAGCAGCTGCAGCTGCTAGCTAAAGTTCTTAAAATGACCAAAGGTCTGTTCAGTTCGGGCCAGGGACATTTTCATTTTTTTTTAAAATATAAATGCAATTAAGTGCATTTTTTCCAGACATTACTAGAGCTTGAGTTTACAAGATTAATGTCTGTGTCTATTCATTCATCCACTAAAATCCTATTAAATTAAAATATGTTGCTTTTGGGGGGCAAATATTGTTATGTGATTAAAATGTGATTAATTGAGATAAATTATGTACAAAGCATGTAATTAATTATATATTTTTTAAATCGAGTCCCACCCCACCAATAAGTTAGCTTAAGGCTATGTCATGCGATAAATCACGATTAATTATTTTGTTAGTTGCCCACCACTAATATATATATATATATATATATGTATGTATATAAATTTTTTTAATTTATTTTTTTCTCCTTAGTACCAACGTGGCCTGGTTCAACCAGCACAGCCTACCTGAGTATTGTTGCTGACCATGTTCATCCCTTCATGACCACAGTGTAGCATCTTCTGATGCTACTTCCAGCAGGATAATGCACCATGT
>JBAMHW010000006.1:31361239-31372241 GCA_037177495.1 Rhadinocentrus ornatus | reverse complement strand
GAGGCTCCAGTAGAGCACTACTCGGTTGCTTGTAATATATTAGCGCACCACTAGATGGAGTAATTCTTACACACTGCCGCTTTAAGGAATATGGACTAGAAATCATCAAGTAGGTTGGGAATAAAAAGATTTTGTGAAGTTACGCGTTTCCACTGAATCTCTCAACAAGCTGTTTTACAGACAGATTTGATTTTACCAACAACTCTTTTCTTTGGCGCCACCAGCATGTTGACGTGTATATCCACGCACCACCATGAAACACCTGAGGTTGTGTTGTAATGACTGTAGTTTGTCCAAAACACTTAAATTTCTTACAAAACAATCTCAGCCTCAGGCAGGAAATTAAGCCTGAACAAAAGAAATGTTTTTATTCCAATGTACTGCCAGAAATTCTCAGATCATGACTAATAACATACCATGTCAGCCCCTGCTTACAGGGATTTGCTCCAGAAAGATTAGAGCTTTCATCTCCAGGCTATTTTGGCTCAGAAGAGTAACAACCATTACAGAATGAAATACAATATATTTGAGGTCACATGTCGGTATTTGTGACAGATATACCTGCTGGTTCTCTACCTAAACCAAACAGACTGCATCAACACATGTGGACCATATGAATCTGTTTTGTCTCTACCAAACCACGCGTGTTGTACTTAAAGCATAGCATGAAATGCTTCTGTGTAGATTCCTGCCAGTGCTGGACCCCTGGCAAGCTCTGCTCTGTTTGTAATGATTATACTAAAATCCATCTTACTGCCATTGTCATATTTAATTGTAACTTCAGGAAGAGGGACGGGCTGATTAAGACGTGGCTCTATGCTTACAGGACTAGAAGTGCATCCATAGTTAATGAATTATCTCTGTCTGTTGTGTCTTCGAGTCACCAGGGACGCTTGTGGTTTAGCTGTCCGTCATTCTGCTTCCTGGATACCAGCGTGGGATTGTTCAGACCTGTTCTTGTCACAAAAGCAGATTATTCTTTTCAGCGCTGCAGTTTCGCTGATGCTTTAATGAACAACTAATTCTCCTGAAATCTGAACATTTGTTTTTTTCTGTTTAACACAAAGGAAGAGATCCAGTTTCAAGTTGATGTGAGTATTTATGTGTCAGCATCAAATCACAGTTTGGTACAAAGTGACGAATAAATATGATGAGACAACAAAATCCGATCTGAAAGGATTTGTTATCAGAAACAACAGAAGACAGTGTTTCTCAATTTATATTTATTAAAGATTCATGAGTTTGAATCTGACAAACTTCATAGCAACAATATTACAGTAAAAACACCAACAGTCCATATCATCAGCTCCACCAGTTCAACTTCCTGTCAACACGATATCTCACCAGCCAATCACATGGCAGCATGTAGTCATGTAGACATGGTGAAGACAACTTGTTGAAGTTCAAACTGAGCATCAGAATGAGGAAGAAAGGGGATTTAGGGCATTTTGAACGTGGCATGGTTGTTGGTCTGAGTATTTACTTGGATTTTCACCCACAACCACCTCTAAAGTTTCTAGAGATGGTCTGAAAAAGAGAAAATATCCAGTGAGCAGCCGGTGTCTGGACCAGGATGTCTGGTTGATGTCAGAGTTCAGAGGAGAATGGACAGACTGGTTGGAGATGATAGAAAGGAAACAGGAAGTCCAATCAGCACTGGTTCCCACCAAGGTCCGCAGAACAGCATCTCTGAACACACAACACGTCCAGCCTGGAAGCAGATGGGCTCCAGCAGCAGAAGACCAGACCGGGTCCTCCTGTCAGCTAAGACCAGGAAACACAGACTCACCAACACTGGACAATAGAAGCTGGAGAAACGTTGCTGGTCAATTTCTTGGCCCACTTTGGGACCCTTAACACCAACGTGGTCTGGTTTAACCAGCACAGCCTACCAGAGTCTTGTTGCTGACCATGTCCATCCCTTTCTGACCACAGTGTAGCATCTTCTGATGCTACTTCCTGCAGGATAATGCACCATGTCACAAAGCTAGAATCATAAAGTGGCTGTTGCAACGCTCTGCTTTGCAATGAGGTGTGTTTCAGCATTTAGATCAGCTCAATGCCACATCTGCCTTTCCACCTTCTAACTTTGATTTACCTGCGAGTCTTTTTACTACCGTTTCCTGACATCAGATGAGAGAAACATGATGGACATGTGCATCAGTTTAATGATATTAAAATATTTTATTTCTGAATATTTAAAGTACCAAGACTGGAGAGAGAATGATTTCACAGATTTTACAAAAGCTCTCTAGTTCTGATTAAATTTTATCTGCCGCTCTTTTAGTCACATTGTGAATTTATATGCCTGTATATTTCAGGAATTGGTCAGTTTTCCCACCCCCTTCACACATCATTGTTCCTTTTGTTTTATAACAGCCATAAATCTCTCAGGAGTACCTGATAGTTGTCCCTTTGCTCTTCTTTCATCTCCTCTTAGCTTTTCTAAAATCACTGTTGTGCTCAGGCCTAAGAGGCTTCTTATCTCCGTTAACTGTTTGTTAACAGGATAACTTTACTAATGGATGGATTTATATGTCTTTTTACCAGAGAAGTGATGAACTGCTGATGTCTCTCCATATGCTGAGTGAAATCTGGTACCTGTGATGGTTTCCTGCTGCACAAATCTGTCTCAGGTTTCGGCGAAACAATGATGTCTTGTTATCAAAGTCCTTCTCTCGTCCATAAATTCAACCACAAGAAGAGCTGCTGCTGACTAGAAACAGCATCTTTGTGGTGACTAGGTGTCTGTACGCTCCATCTTTATTCTTCAACTATAAATCATGACTGTCAGGATAAAAACTGAGCAGTCAATATTCTGAAAACCAGGTAGAAAATAAATTTCCACAGAAGAGTTTAGATTAAAATAAACTTGGATTTCAAAGCTGAAACTTGTTTTTAACCGAGTCCTCTTATTAAGATGAGAATCATAAAGACATGCTTCTTTCAGAATTCACTTTCAAAGTCATCCTGCCTTCATTGCATCAGTTTATTTCTGTCCACACAGGCCAGAAGCATCTCCACATCAGACTGGTTTCAGTTTAAAGACAGATTCATGTTCATGCAATGCTTCATCTTAGCATTTAGAAGCACCACTCTTTTTGAGAGGCCACACAGATGCTGAGCAGGAGACGTTTCGCTTGCAGTCACTCGAAACACACAGTTCTCCAATTACAGTACACTCCGTTTAACTGATGCTCACTAATGCCTTCACACTAATTACAGCATGGAACAAAGAGCTCTCCGATGAGATGAAGATGAATGAAAGCAGAAAGTTCTCCACTGTTCTGCTACTATTCAAGTTTTCTCTGTTTAAATGTTTACTTTAAGAATGGATGAAGAGCATCTCCGTCAGGCAGCAAGGATCCCGCTGTGAGGTGACACTGGTGACCCGAGGGAGCTCCAGGAGGGGTGTTTATGGATCACATTTAGACCTGAATGAGGTTCTGCAGTAAAGTGTGCACGTTTAGAGTAAACAAAGTATGTTGTCTTGGTTGGTTCTGGCTGACAGGGAGCCAGCAGGAGCAGGCCACAGGGCTAAGCCAAACAAAACACTTCAATCGCTTAACCACTGCTCTCCAAGGGCTCCACTGATTGATTCGCTGGCCAATCAGAGTACATTGATCTTAGATTCTGGCCCTTGATGCCAGCTCTCTGTGCCTCCTCTTACTTCATTCCTCTGCTGCCTGCCAAGCATTCACCTGAGGGCTGTTTCTGTGAAGCTTCACACATCATTTAGTATTACAGGGCTTCATAACAAAACCACTGCAGAGTTTCAGTCCACATTATTTTTAGATAAAATGTCATGGATTGAGGGACTTCCTGCATTCTCCGTTTTGCCTGACAGTAGCATGACCCGGAGCAGCAGAATAAAGGCTCATTTAGGCTCCCTCTATGCATGTAAACAGGTTTTTTAACGTCACTGACCTCATGCATCCCTTACAAAAGCACAATTGTTAGCCAATACATCCACCAGAGTTCAGAGTTCACCTCCAGGTCCTGACGTCAGTTTTAGACAACAACAAACAGCTTTCGTTAACTTTGATCCTTTCGCAGGTCACACATTAGCTATACGGCTCAGCACTGCCCTGTTCACATGCAGGCAAAAGTGACGCAAATCTGACTTTTTTTGTCCCTATGTGACTCATATCTGATCTTTTGATTACTGTCTGAACAGCACAATGTTTTTTATTTTTATTTTTTTAACTCAAACCCAGACCACTTTCATATGTGGAACTAGATCTGATCCATATCTGATCTTTTACATAGTCAGACAGCCTGAACAGTCATGTCGCATCTCATCGGACTTTTACGTAACTGAAGTGAGAAAGACATTATAATTTTGTGCTGGGAGAGTCACGAAATTGTAAGATTAAATAGAAACAATGAACTGAACAATGTTAAATCATAATTAGTTTTGACTGATAGTAATGAATGAGATTTAGTCCATTTAGTTGACACGAGCCAAAATCCCAGCCGACTTTGACAGCTTGCAGCTCAGGCCTACTTCCACCTAGAAACATCAAAGTTTAAATGGGTAGTGAAAGAAAAAACTTTGACTCACTAAAAGAAGATTTTGTTTTATATTATGGTTTTGACACATTCACAGTTTTTTTTTTTTAAAGAAAAATGAGAAATCCTTCCACTCCAGCAAATCTGGCCCAAAAATTCTTCTCAATCAATCTCAGCGTTTTCCCTGTATGAACAAAATTATACGTCACAATGGAGGAATAAGTTGGCTTTAAATAAAACTCAGCTGTGAAACAGCTGGGACTGCTCTAAGCTTCAGAAAGTCAGCTTGTTCCTCGCATTAATCCCCAACATGGATTCTCAGACCTAAACACAATTCTCATGTGTTTTAAACTTGCCACTGTTTAAATTCTGTTCACATTATGAAAAAATAAATTACATCCATGCATTCATCCAACCCTTCGTGTGCTCACAGCTCAAGAATTTTTTGATGCGACTTTTTGTTTGCGAACAGCGCTTGGTTGTTCGAGGGGTTCTTTCTGCCCTCACTCGTGTAAGCTCTGACTGACAAAATGTCACCATCGTCGTAGCAACCACAACTAGCAGGCCAGGGCAGATTAGATTCACACACCTCCCCAGATTTGGTAATACATACTGATTCAGAGCAACAAGCAGCATTTGTTGTGCAATCCAGTTTTTATTGGATTACAATGGACATCAGTGATCAAGTGCTGTCATTCAGTGTGTATACACAGCGCGCTTCTTTATGTTGGATTAAGACGAGGTGCTGGGAGCGATGCTGGGAGATTTAATTTCACATCATTTTTTTTCCAGTGCACCCAAATTAAAGAAGTTAGCTCAACGAGTGCAGAACGTTAGTCTGGAGACCTGATGATTATCAGATGCCACGATGCTGCTGCTGCTGCTGATGATGATGCTGCTGCTGCTATGATGATGGTGATGATGATGATGCTGCTGCTACTGATGATGGTGATGCTGCTGCTGCTGCTCATGGTGATGATGATGGCTGGTTTAATGGAGGTTCTTTAGCACTTTATTCTTTCAATTTAAAAAATGTAATTAATTGTAGATTAATTTGAAGTCAATTCTGTCATTTGAAAAAATCTTTATTTCTGTTATTAATTTTCAAAGCTTTTCTTTCTAGTATTTAGTATTTCTGCTCTTAAAGCGAGGTATTTATCCTCGGTTAAAGTTCTTTGTTATTCTCCCAGTGCAAGGATTTTAGTTTTATGAAATTATCTTTACTCCTCCATCCTCCTAAGAATCGTCCAGGATCCCCCAGCTTTGCCTGCTTTTTCTGCAGGGTTGTTGCCACGGGGATGGCTTTTGTCTGGGTGGCTGTGGGGTCCAGCACTTCTGTTCAGACTGGTTATTAAATATTTTACATTCAGATGTGGAACATGTTTCCTCCAGGATCAGTTTTTTGAAGCTGTTTCCTCCAATAACAGGTGACATGTAACAATGACCACTTCATCTTTTTCATTACTAATTCTGTGTGTTTTCCTTTGACAGGCGGAATATTTGAATCGGTTGAAAGTGGCCCATCCGGTGCTGAGGAACTAGCCTTTAAATTTGCTTTAAACACAATCAACAGGAACAGAACCCTACTGCCGAACACCACGCTCACCTACGACATCCAAAGGATAAACATCTACGACAGCTTCGAGGCCTCCAGGAAAGGTATGTCTTTCTGGTGTTTTCCTACTGCAGAGGATCAGATTATGACAATTAGAATCAGTCCAGGGAGAAATGGCTGAGCTCTTCAAATGTAAACAGACTAAATTGATTGGTTCCAGGTAATGACTCAGCAACAGTAATTCAAAGACCCGCTTGGCCTCTAGACACAGCAAATAGAGTGCTATAATCTATCAGTTTTGTGTGTGCATCAGGCTGACATTTCCAGTCTTTTATCAATTAAAGCCCATTATATCCTGTCTCAATGATTTACTCAACTCCCTTATATCACATAAGCTAATTGGATTGCACAGTCAGGCTAATACTTGTACAAAGATGTGTTGCTGTTTGTTTGTTAGCCCCTGCAGTTTCACGATGCGAGCCACGCCTTAAGTGTCACGTTACAGAAACATCAGAGGTGGTGTGACAAACACCTGTATGAATTCACAGTATTTAGGGGACTGTGTTTTATACTACATGGCAGGAGCATGTTAACATCTCATTCCAGATTTTCCCAGTAAGTACAGAAAGGATGCTTTTTGGAATAAAATGGAATGAGGGAAAAGTACAGAACATAAAATTAAAAAGAGGACAAGAAGCCTGTCAGGTATCATCCATCCTGACCTGCATGAGGAGAGAGCAGAGAGCGGAAAACCAGGACTAGGAAGGAAAACCTCCATCAGAACCAGAACCAGGAAGGAAAGCCTCCATTTGAAACGGAACCAGGAAGGAAAACCTCCATTAGAACCAGAACCAGAAAGGAAAACCTCCATTTGAAACGGAACCAGGAAGGAAAACCTCCATTAGAACCAGAACCAGAAAGGAAAACCTCCATTAGAACCAGAAAGGAAAACCTCCATTAGAAACGGAACCAGGAAGGAAAACCTCCATCAGAACAAGGACCAGGAAGGTCAGCCATCTTCCTGGACTGGTTAGGGGTGGGGAGGACAGGAAAGAGGGGTCAATCAGCAGCATAACTTTAATCCAGGAATTCCTGCTGAGAAAGAAGTCAGATTTTTCTACAAGGAGAGTAAAGAGAGCAGAGAGGAGCCCAATGCATCATGGGACATCCTCCAGCAGCCTCGGCCTATAGCAACTGGACTAAAAGATGGATCAGGGTCACCAAGTCAGACCTGCTGTAAGATTTGTCAGGAAGGAAAGTTGGAAGATGATCTGAAGGTAGAGAAGGGGTCTGAAACCTGAAGCCAGACTGGGAGCCGGTTCCACAGGGTAACTGAATGTTCTCCCATTCATCCACCAGTAAAGCTGCAGTCTGAGAGTAAAGTGATCTGATGGGAAAATCTGGAGCTCTGAGATCTTTAAGATCCAATGGATCTCGGTCACTAAGAGCTCTGGATTTAACTGGGAGCCGATGCACCTAAGCAATGAAGACACTGGTTTCTCTGTGCAGAAGGTGTCTGGAAGCGGCAGTCACTCTCATAGGTTTCTGTTAGGTAAATTTCAGCAAACATATTTGATGCTCTTTTCTGCTGTTCCTTTGCAGTCCACAGAACTTCATCTCTGAACTTGTTTTGGGGTTTTTTGTACCGATGGATTATTTAGGCTGTTACTAACATCTGGTGAAAACGTCTTGCCAAGAGGCTCATTATAAATATATTTACTGAGAGAAATGTTGTGTTCAATACATATGTTAGCTGCTGTATATATGAAGATGGATCTACTAAAACAATATATTACTCATAATTCAAAGACATAGCTCAGAGCCAAACTCAGGTCCAGTCTTCTTTGGTGCATGCACCCCTTTGCCACATTAATATCCCAACCAATATCCTGAAACCTGTAGTTTTCTCTTCCTCATGCACCAAGATCAACATCCTTGATATTTATTTAGGTTGTCAGAGTTTTCAATGTCCATTTCAAGTGGAAACAGAGTTCTTTCAGGATGTCATGTGTCATATACTTAGCTCTACTGGGATTGTGATAAACCACTCACTGCAACAGTTTCTGCTCTAGTGTAGTCATGTATCCTCGGTTCTTTGTTATCCTCCCAGTGCAATGATCTTAGTTTTCTAAAATTTATTTGTACTACATACACCTGCCTCATGTAACACTTGATCTGTCCTCATCAGCGTTACCATGACAACGAGGCAAGTTTAGCTCTAGCAATCAAATATTTGATTATTAATAATGTTTGATGAGCTGATAAGAAGAGAAATAAAAACATGCAAGTTAAACTGCATACCCTGTTCCCCAGTTTCTACTAGAATAGTAGAAGTCAGCCCTAACTGGTCGGGGAACCTGTGGTGAAAATAAAGGTTTGGAGGTCATTTTTTCATTGTGTGAAGTTGGTGGTGGCGAGGAGGAGCTCAGCTTTTCTGTCAATGCGGAGGGCTTTCCATATGAAATCAATCAATCAATCAATCAGTCAATCAGTCAATCAGTCAATCTTTCTGTCTGTCTGTCTGTCTGTCTGTCTGTCTGTCTGTCTGTCTGTCTGTCTGTCTGTCTCTATCTGTCTGTCTCTCTCTCTGTCTGTCTGTCTGTCTGTCTCTATCTGTCTGTCTCTCTATCTGTCTGTCTCTCTCTGTCTCTCTGTCCGTCCGTCCTCTCCAACATTAGCGTGGTGTCCTTGTGAAGCTGCAGGAGAGGCAGAACAACCACATGCAGAGAATCAGGTTGATTTAGACAGATGGGTTTTAAAACGTACATTGTAAGGTATCATATGAGTGTCTCAGACTGTAATTGCTGTGTCATAGATTTAAATCTGCATCAATGATGGATCACAGATCATTTGTGACATTGTGGAGCTAACTAGCCCAACGCTTTGTGTCCCCAGCCTGTGACCAGCTCTCTCTTGGGGTGGCTGCCATTTTTGGTCCGTCTCACAGTTCCTCTGCCAACGCAGTCCAGTCCATTTGCAATGCTTTGGGGGTCCCACACATCCAGACCAAGTGGAAGCACCAAGTATCGGACAACAGAGACGTCTTCTATGTGAGCCTCTACCCGGACTTTTCCTCCCTGAGCCGGGCCATCCTGGACCTGGTCCATTTCTTCAAGTGGAAAACTGTCACTGTGGTTTACGATGACAGCACTGGTAAGACTAAAACATTTAATTCAATCCTTTATTGGCCATGGAGGGAAAATGGTTTTGCAGCCAGAGCACAAACAAAGGACAGACATCACATCACATCAGAAACATCAAAAACTAAATCAAAATCAATGGCACATGTCAAAAAAAGACTGACACAATCCAAAACATTTTATAAATGAAGAAGGAGTTTGCAGACAGACATTCATAAGGATTATACTGGGAAAATACAAAACTTGAAATACTGTTGTTGCAAACTATTTTTTAATTTTTTTAACACTGGACCCTTCTGTGGAAAATTCACACAGTTGATCATGGACTAGATGATAATGTGATGTCATTTCCATGAAACAAGTAGGAAGCTGTTAGCTGTGTGCTAGCCATAGTGTTTCTTTTACTAACTGTGTTTTGGTGTTCAGGAGTACTGTAAAATAAATATTTTGGGTCTCGATTACAGAGAATCTAAGCTTTCTAACAAGGTATAGCATGTCAGATTGACAAAAGTGCTATTGGAGAAGTTTTAGAGTTTGTCGAACAAAATGTCGATGGGGTCGCTGGCGACAAGGTGGGAATGATGAGGTTAAAACATGTAAAGTTTTTTCACCCCGACTCTTAGAAGAATCGGAATCAAGAATCTTTAGGAACCGGAATTGAAACACAGAACCGGAATCAGAACAGGAATCGTTCATATTCAAACGATGCCCAACCCTATCCCGAACCAAGAAATAATACAAAAAGATAAAAGCTCACAAAATCATCCACAACCTGCCCGTGTGCTGTCTCACCACCACCAAGAAGGATAACGATGGATGTGTCGTCCACAAACTTTAAAACATATCTATTATTAACATTACTGCGACACTCGTCTGTGTACAAAATGCATAAAAGTAGAGAGAGACAGCAACCCTGTGGAGAATCCGTAGAAGAGCACATTAGAAAATGTACCATTCACCTTCACACACTGGGACCTATTGGAAAATCCAGAATCCAGCCAACCAGATTAGGATGAAGTTTGAAGTCAATAAGCCTTTTAGCCAATAAATAGGGTTGTGCAGTGTTAAACGCGGAAGAAGAATCCACAAACAAAACTCTGGCATGAGTTTTGGTGCCTTCCAGGTGTTTAAACAACAAGTGTGAGAGAGTTACCGTAGCATCCTCCACACCTCTACCCACCCTATAAGCAAACTGAAATGGTTCAAGGTAGTTTTCAACCTGGGATAAAACTCCCTTCTTAATGATCTTTTTAAAAGATTTCATAACAAGAGAGGTCTAATGCTACTGGTCTAAAATCATTTTAAACAACAGGGGAGCTGCACTAGGCACTGGAACAATTACAGAATGTTTCCAAATCTAGGGAACCGTTTGCAGCTTTAAGGATTGCAGGAAGATGTATTGAGAAATGACACTAAGCTGATCTGCACATAAAATTAACACCTTCCCACGGATGTTGTCGGGTCCGGGCCTCTTGGCATTAGTGTGCCTTAACAGGTTAGCTACCTCGTTAACTTCCAGGGGTAAAGATGGAAGAGCAGCAGTCTTACCCTTTAAAGCTTCTAATTGTTCTGTACAGTAAACATTCTCAAAATGCAGAAAGAAATTATAAAGACCATCTGCTAAGTATTTATCTGAATCAAAACCATCCAATAAAATAGTACAGTTACTCGTCTGCATTCCTGTCATGATTTTCATTCCAAGCTCTCTTAACATTATTACTGTGGAATTCAGCTTTTGTCCTTTCCTTGTACCTCAATTTAGACTTGTGTAGTTCAGTTCTCACTGTGGAGGGGA
>JBAMHW010000006.1:31330759-31348370 GCA_037177495.1 Rhadinocentrus ornatus | reverse complement strand
GGGCAACTAGGGGGAAAACAAGAGGGGGAAAAGAAAACAAAAAAAGGGGTGGTGTTCCCGGGGGAAAGAGGGGGGCCCAAGGGCCCCCCCCCCCCCCCCCCCCCCACACACACACACACACACATCCAGCCATCAGCCAACCACCCCCCTTCTTCCAGGGGTCTTACCAGTCCCCCGATGCGCCGCCGCGGACTGCCCCCGGAGGAAACGGCGCCCAGCAGCACCCCGCACAAGAAGATTTCTAACAATCTCTTCAAGATGTGATGTGGAAGCAGATCCTGTGGGAGTAATGGAGTTAAAAAATGGAGTTAAAATGTTGGAAATACACGTTATTTTCATGTTATATATTTTGTGAGAAAGAAACACTAATTAGTTGACAAAGAATAACAAGGCTGACATCATAGTAATGTCTCTCAGTTACTCACCACTATGAGTAGTTCACTGTGATAATTCTGCTACATATTTAACAAACCTACAGGAAAAATGATCAGCTCATGATGCACTGTAAGTTAATTCTATATTACCATAAAAGCAGAACATCTGTGTCTCAATTCACGATTTCCTCAGCTTTGTACTTGGCACACTCACGTGCATATATTGAAATAAAAGCATAAAAAACCACAATGCTTACTAGAGTTTGTTGGTTTGGGTTACCTGATGATCCTGGGTAAAGTGTAACTGTACCCCCTACTTCTTGTGTAACTCCACCCACTGCCAAATTTTGAAGTCCAGAAACTGCAAGGGTAGGGGTGGGAGGTGTGGGATGATCAGGGGGCGGAGAGTGGGCAGATCAGGATGCGCAGGCAGAAATGATTGACAGACAGCAGCTCAGCAGTCACTAGATAGATGGAAAGCGAGATTCAAAGAGCACCTACACCACAGAGCGGTATTTGAGGTAGAAGACTTTTCCCTTCCTGAATCTCCTGAGCTACACATGAAGCAGGTGGTGAACATATCAGTGTGAGCCATTAGCGCTGTTAGCTGGCCTGTAGCAGCTCCAGCCGCTCTGGAAAGCCCCTCAGAAGCACAAATCCGTCCTATTGCAGAAAGATTTCATCAGAAACTCTGAAAGAATCGAGGTCTGAAACTAGCAGATCTACACCAGATAAGTTCACATGCCTTCATATGCGTTGGTGGGTGTGGTTTTCTATGCCTGCAAGGCGAGGACCCGCCTGTTTGCATCTGGAGGAAGGTGCTGTGGGTTTTTTTTAAAAATTTCTCGTGACAGAGAGAAGCACAAGTACGGCACAAATACGGCTCATCAGGAAAAACAAAACCTGGTTTTACCCTGTAGGTGAGGTTATGAGCCATTATGAGCCAAATCCAATTATTTAAAGAAATTACAAAAATACAAATTTTACCAACAGTATAGGTGGTTTTCATCACAATTTAGTAAGACAGCAACATGAGATTTGAGCGTGAAAACAAGAAATCTTGCTCTTAAATCAAACAATTATACTCCTGATTAAAGACAGAAACACCCCATACGGTTGTCTTTTAGAAGCGCTAAAAGCTTGAACAAAGCTACAAATAACAATTATAACATTTATGCACTCTACTTATTTTACATCTACTTATTTAGTGACAGAAAAATTTCTGGGCATGTAAACCAGTTGGAAGATATAAATGATGTGAAGGGTAGAGCTAATCTTAGAAAACTGAGTAGAGTTTTGGACTCAGCCTAAATGATTAAGAGCTGAGTGACAGATAGTGTAACTGATAACAAAGATATTTATTTCTAGTGGGAGAGGAGGTACATGCATGTTCTGCATGTTCTCCACATTCCTCAGCAAAAATTTCAACCATTGACATGAGCCTGCTTTAATTTTTCTCCAGCATGTCCCACGCATTCATCTGAACATAAATAACCAGCCGAAGTGGTGAGGGTCACATTAAGAGTGACCCTTAGAGTCTGCAGCTCAGTGACTCATCAGCTATTACTTCCCTCATGCATCGCCGTCGATCAGCTGTCTGGGGGAATCACTTTAATGTCTACATGGCCAATGATGATTGAGCAGCCCAGTAAAAGGAATACGTCTTCCTTGTCGGTGGTAATGCATTAGAAGAAGAGTCAAAAAGGGAACGCTTCAAGGGCCGTTCCCTCGCAAGGATATTTATCACAGGCGGGCCGATCTGTTTTACGCTCAGGAGACTCCCAGACAGCTCCATAATAAACGCTTACAGGGGATGAAATATTCATGCAGTTAAATATGGATCCTGGAGTAGTCGCTGCACATTAAACCCCGTCAATACTGATCAGTGCTGACGTCCCTCTTTACTCCTACTCCAAGTGGATTCCCCACCAGCAGAGCCTGCAGAGTTTGGAAAGGTATGAAGGAAGATTCAGCCATGCAGGAAGGAAGGAGACACATCTGCATATTGCAGAAGAGCTACAGAGGTGTTTCAGGGTGGTTATGTTGAGCAAGTGCAGCAGACAGACATGTCCGTCTGCTTTTATCAATGATAACTAACTAACCGTAAAAGTGGGAACCTTTCCAATCACCACTCAGTCCTACATACAATTATTCATATCATTAAAGGGAAAAAAGCATCTCTGTGCAAACTCTTTTCATTCTGTGATGGTGCTAAACATGATTCACACACCTCACTTTATCCTTACTATACATGTTTACTGACTCTAAAAGCCCGAAGCCCCAAACCAGACATGAAGTCACAGCTCAGACTGATTTATTGTACTTGTCTGCAATGAGAGAAAGTCTGTATGTAGAATAAACAGAGTGCATCCCAGTGAAACATGAGTAAATCAGAAATTTCTGGAACACCGAGACTTCTGTTGCAGCAGTATGTGATGGAAAGAGTTTTTATCCAGCTCAGCTTTGTGATAATGTCTCAAAGAAAAACTGCTCTTAACTTTCGCTCTTTCACTCTAGTGATTAAGCTGCACAACAGCCTGAAGCTTTTGTAGCCCTGTGCTGTATGTGGCAAGTTTTTCATCTTACAATAAACACCCACCATCCTCTTCATCAGGTCCACCTTCCAGTACCGGGCTGGACCCCCCATTCCCCTCCAGAACTGCCCTCATTTTTGTGATAGATGGAACAAGGTGGTGGAAACCTTCCTCAGAGGTTTTGCTCCATATCAACATGACAGCATCACACAGTTGCTGTTGATGAGAATCTCCCGTTCCACCACATCCCAAAGCTGCTCTACTGGACTGAGATCTGGTCTGTGGAGGCCGTTGGAGTCGTCCCCTTCCTCAAAAAGTCATCCATAGTTCTGTCTGACAATATCATTGCCGATATCATACCGTTGTATTTTACTCCTAATTTTACACAAATTTGTGAAATGATGGGAGGCTCTAAATGGATCAGCAGGATCCATCTGCCCATGTTTTTCTCCATCTGTCAAATACAGAAAGAAAGTCTCCAACTGGATTTTGCGCAAGATTTAAGGATGAGCTGGTTCCAATACTTTGTTCTAGATTCTGAAGATTATAGTAATTAGTGGAAATATTCCTTAGATGGTTGACTTTTAAAGGTCCCTGCAGGCGTAGCCAGGTCCAATAAAGCACTTCTGCTATGTGTTTCTCATTCATCCATTTTGTGTGCTCATTTATTTGTTTACTTATTCTCCATCATATTCATCTGTCAGTGGTCTCTCAGAGTTAGTCAGAGCTGTTTGTGCTGCAGAAATGGATAGAATAAATAAAGAGTGCCAGGGAGCAAGAAGTTGGCTTAAAATAATATAAAATGTGTCAATTTACGTTCCAGTGATCAGATAAAAGCAATTCTTCAATCTCATTCAAAGCAGACATGGCTGCAACACATCCTTCACCATAACTCAGGTGTCCTTGAGACAATAGACTTTTTTATTATTATTATTATTGCTGTGGCTAACTGGAACTGTGTGATAAAACAAAAAACTTTGCTTGATTGTAAAAGTATTATTGACATGGCCATTGGAACAACAGCTGATGAGTGATTTTGTCATGTGATGATTAAATGGACCAGTACCTACCAGGTCAACTCTCTCGAGGGATCATCAGTGCACAAATAGGGTTAGATTTCCTGAAAATCAGAGGGTTGTGGAGGATGGAGCAGACAGCAGGCTGGTTTCCCACAGTGCGGTGCTCTCATCTGGAAGCAGGAAGTAAACAAATAATGCCACAAGCCAAACAGCTGGGTACACTAGGCTGTGGGCAGACACACAGGAGACTTGTGCACCAGTTTAGCCTGATGTGTCTGTTTGCAGATGTAATAACCAACACTGGGCTGTTTTATGATAGCATCTGGCCCAGACACCGTGTGATATCCAGGAGAATAACCATGCATTCTGCTGTAGGAGGGGAAAGAAGAACTGAGGGATGCAATATTTATGAGAGCAAAATGGGACATAATTAATGGCCAACAAGATAAAAAGACCTTTCTGAAAAGAGAAGCCAAACAGCCTGTAGTCTCTGTGATTCTGCTTGGTTCATTGATTGGTGAAGTTCTTTCCTGACATCCATAGACTGAAGCTTCATCCAGTTATAAGTTGTTTTTTTAAACGGTTTACACACAAGACTTCTAAGTCCCACTATTACAAGCTCTGCAGCTCGTACTTCTCTATTCTTGGACCAGAGACTCTGTGGTCTAAGCTCTCCAGACTAAAACTGTAATGTTTCTCACAATCAAACAAACAAACCTTAACAACACATTACGTGGTGGAGGCATGCTGTCACTTAAAGGGCTGATTCACTGGGGGAAATGGGCGTCTGCTTTGAACGCTGGTGAGGGGTATGGGTATGGATGAACTAAATGGATGAAGTGGAGGTGTGTATGGTTGTTTGTTGATATGGCTGTCTGGGGCTCCTTACCATTTTTGTTTAGTCAAGTTTTAGTCGACTATAAGTCGAACATTTTAGTCTTTATTTTACTCAAAGAAAAATTTTATTTTGCTAGCTTTAGTCAACAAAAACTGTCAACATTTTAGTCTAGTTTTAGTCAGGACAATCATTTTACCCTTTTTTTACTTTTTTTGTCCTTAGATAATATTGAACATTGTCAGCAGTTAGTTAATAGTTAGTAGAACATTTTGTAAATGTAGTTTAACATTGTTAAAATTATACAAGAAGCTAGAAAGTTAGCCAGTCTTAGTTTGCGGGCGGTTTAACGTTATTGTTGGAACGTTACAGCCGTTGGTTTAATGTTACGTTATAAACAACCACCACCAAACTTTTTCTTATTTTTGTTTTTCCAGCTACTTTGTGCCCACATTCCTTCCATTCAACTAAAATCAAGCATTCTCCACTTCAATGTAGCAAAAATTGCTCAATATATCATGTCTTCTTTCTCCTGGGCCCCCGTGCAAAGCAGGCCATTAATGTTTTACTTTTAACTCCACCTCCTGTCTGTCCCATGTGCTTGTTCACCTGCCCGCTGCAGGTTTAAAAAAAGGGGGGTGTGTGTGAGGAGGAGGAGACAAGATTTGACAAAATCATACCATATAATAATATAATAAAATTTTCGAAGAATCTTAAATTCTATCCTGGATTTAACAGGAAGCTGATGAAGAGAAGATAAAACTAGAGAAGGCAAGGCAAGGCAAATTTATCTGTATTCCACATTTCATGTACAAGACAATTCAAAGTGCTTTACATAAAACATTAAAAGCATTACAGCAGGGTGCAAGAAGCAATAACAAGTGCATTAAAAACAGACTTTAAAAGAAATGAAAGAAAATTAAATAAAAACAGAAAGGAAAAGACTTCAATAAAATAGATAAAAGGACAAAATAAAGTTAATTAACAGTTGTTCTGATAAAAGGAAGCAAATAGAATTTTTTTCAACCCCGATGTAAAACTGCTGAGAGTTTCAGCAGACCTGCAGTTTTCTGGGAGTTTGTTCCACATGTGAGGAGCATAAAAGCTGAACGCTGCCTCTCTATGTTTAGTTCTGACTCTGGGAACAGAAAGTAAACTTGACCCTGATGACCTGAGGGATCTGGTTGGTTCATAATGAACCAGAAGATCCTGATTGTATTTTGGTCCTAAACCATTCAGGTCTTTGTAAACTAACAGCAGGATTTTGAAGCCCATTCTTTGACAGACAGGTAGCCAGTGTAAAGATCTGAGGACTGGAGTTATAGGATCTACTTTCTTGGTCTTGGTGAGGACTCGAGCAGCAGCGTTCTGGACTAACTGCAGCTGTCTGATGGACCTTTATGGAGACCTGTGAGGACAGCATTACAGTAGTAATGTCTACCAAAGATAAATGCACGGACAAGTTTTTCTAAATCCTGCTGAGTCATCAGTCCTTTAATCCTTGATATGTTCTTTAAGTGATAACAGGTCGACTTCACAGCTGTTTTAACATAACTGCTAAAATTCAGGTCAGAGTCCAGGACTACTCCCAGATTTCTGGCTTGGTTGTTAGTTTTAAACTTGGCTGTTTGAAGCTGAGTACTGACTTTTAATCTTTCTTCCTTGGCTCCAAAAACTATTTTCATTGTGTCTTCATTTAACTGAAGGAAGTTCTGACACATCCAGTCTTTAATTTGATCGATGCAGTTGATCAGAGTATGGATCAGACTGTAGTCTCCTGGTGAGATGGTTATATAGATTTGTGTGTCATCAGCATAACTGTGGTAACATATGTAGTTGTTTTTCATAATTTGAGAGAGTGGCAGCATGTAGATGTTGAACAGCAGTGGCCGGGGATTGAGACTTGGGGACCCCCATAGTTACCTATGGACACAAAGTAATCTCTGTCTTTTAAATAGGACTCAAACCAATTAATGGCAGGACCAGAAAGTCCAACCCAGTTTTTCAGCCCGTCTAGTAAGATGTTATGGTCAACCATGTCAAATGCAGCACTGAGATCTAACAGTACCAGGACTGAAATGTTTTTGTTATCTGTGCTCAGGCAGATGTCATTAAGGACCTTGACTAGAGCGGTCTCAGTGCTGCAGTGTGCCCGAAAACCTGACTGGTAGACATCTACCTTTTAGTGTCAGGAGGTTGTGGAGCTGGTGAAAGACAGCTTTTTCTATAATCTTACTAAGAAAGGAGAGGTTTGATATCGGCCTGTAGCTGCTCATGAGTGACGTGTCAAGGTTTTTCTTTTTTAGTAGTGGCTTGATGACGACTGTTTTTAGGGTCTGTGGGAAGACACCTGAAATCAGAAACGTGTTTACAATCTTCAAGACGCTAAGGCCAAGACAGCAAGTGGTGGTTTTCAGACGGCCAATAATTTCATCCAGGTTTTTGGGACTGATTGGGGAAAAATGCGTCATGGTGTTCTTGTCTTTGAGTGGACACAGGGACATATGTCCTGCCCCTGGCATGGAAGCTCTGACTGCCTGCCTGGTTTTTAAAATTTTGTCAGTAAAGAAAGAAGCAAAGTCATTCCAGGCCCGGTTTGATAGAAGTTCCAGGGTTACTGACACAGGAGGACTAGTTAGCCTGTCAACAGTAACGAACAAGGCACGAGCGTTATTGCTGTTCTTAGAAATGATGTCAGAAAAGAAAGATCATCTTGCATTTCTCAGCTCCAGATTATTAATCCTTAGTCTCTCGTTATAGATCTCACATTGAACTTGCAACTTCTTCTTTGCCACCTGCGTTCAGCTTTTTGACATTTTGTTTTTCAGCTCTTAGCAACGTGGCATTTTTCCATGGAGCTCTCTTTTTGGCAGCGATCACTTTCACCTTGGTGGGAACAATGACATCAATAATGCTTGTAATTTGGGGGTGATGGAAAGAAAGCTTGTATTTTACATTTCGGTGGTATTTTCACCAATATATTATTTCTTGATAACTTCTGTTTGGGCTTTTTTGTTAACAGTAACCGCACTCTCAAAGAAAACACAGGAATGATCAGACAGAGCGACATCCATCACCACAACCTTGGAAATATTCAGACCTTTAGAGATGATAGATCCAGACAGGGTCCTCTGTTGTGTATTTTTTCTCTTGCAGGCTGAGTTAAACCAAAGTTATCAAGAACACAACACAGCTCTTTGGTCTCTCTGTCCTGAGGGTTATCAGCATGAATGTTGAAATCACCAACAATAACTACACAGTTAAAGTCAACAGAGATTATTGACAGCAGTTCAGCCAAGTCATCAAAAAACGTTGCACAGTATTTAGGTGGACGATAAATGTCAACAAACAATGCACGGGAGGGAGAGGTCATCTGGAGAGCCACATATTCGAATGAAGATATCTACATGCATTGGAGGGACTCATTAAACAAAACAGCCACTCCTCCACCTTTCTCATGTGATCTAGCTTCACTCACAAAGCTGAAGTTTTGGAGGGGTCGCTTCTATAAGAACAACTGAATCATTTTCTCTGTCTAACCAGGTTTCTGTAAAAAACAAGAAATTAAGTTTGTTCTTTGTAGTAAAATCATTGATTAAAAATGTTTTTCCAGCCAAAGATCTGACATTTAATAAAGCTAGCATCAGTCTGCTAAAAACATTATCTGTCCAGTTTTTGTTATGGCCAGTCTGAGACTGATGAGGATCGAACACAAGATTTGGTAAATTTATAGAAAATATTGGGCGAGTCTTGCTTTTCTGAACATTTATCGGTCTTTTTCTGTTGCCTGTTAAAACAGGGATAAAAGAAACTACTTTAATTTCGGAACCCGACTTACGCTGGAGAGAACCATGATAGTTGCAGCCTGGTCCCAGCACATATCAGTCAGATGCTGTGCTGTTATCAGGCTGTGGAGAGATGAGGAGTTTGGTTCTGTCGTGGAGGTGGGCGCTGGGGCTGGGACGACTGTGTCAGAGCTCGCTGGGGATTGCTGGGAGAAATACGCTCTCTGATGATAAATCTCATCAGAACCTTATGCAGAATTCTGGATCAGATGGAGGATTTCAGAACATTGCTGGGACAGAACAATAATCAGGAATTACAATCTGGAAGGAAGGAATCTAAGGACTAGTTTTTCTGCATCACTCTGAGTCAGGATGCTCCTCATTCTGGGAAGATTACGCAGGTGGAAAAAGGAAGTCCTAGAAACCTGTTTTATATGTGAGTCAAAGGACACATCCTGGTCCAGAATAAATCCCAAGTTCCTCATTGTAGTACTGGAAGCCAAGGTAAAACTATCCAGTTATTCCATAGCTGGACAGAGTTTTCCTGAGTTCCACTGATGTCCTGGTTGGTAAATGACTGCTTGTCCACCTGAGCCTCGACCAAATAATTGATGATTAATGTGTCTGTTGGAAATTTTTCGCACATTTCTGATAGAAATTAGACTAGAATTTATATTTTTATTCTTCACTTCAAATTCCAATTTCC
The DNA here is from genome assembly GCA_037177495.1 of Rhadinocentrus ornatus. NCBI lineage: Eukaryota > Metazoa > Chordata > Actinopteri > Atheriniformes > Melanotaeniidae > Rhadinocentrus > Rhadinocentrus ornatus. Next base: position 31,339,117 of record JBAMHW010000006.1, on the reverse strand, counting down.
TTAACAAAACGGACACTACCTGAGTTCTGTCCACAACTGTGTAGAGAGAGAAGAATCAAACATCTGTGATGTATTCCTGCTGAACCGAGGTCTGCACATTCTCTGTTTTGGTTGAGATGAGAAAATGGTAGGCGAGGGGGAGGTTGCTGAAGACGAATGGATGTCATTAGAAATGAACTGACAGCAGAAATATATTCCTGCAGTGTTTTTATCCTCACTCCAATTATAAACACCCCCACCCTCGCCAAAAAATCAGTATTAGATGCTACCCTTAATTACAATGAAAAGATGCGTAGCACACACATATTTGGAAGTTCCTCTTCAGAAATGGATTGCTCTTGTTGGAAATAGGTCTACACCACTTGCAACTGGACTATTTTTTATGGTAGTGGCTCTTTAGAAAGAAGAAAAATAAATTTCTTTATGTGGTTTTCTCCACAGGTCTGATTCGGTTGCAAGAACTCATCAAAGCACCGTCCCGGTACAACATCCGTTTAAAGATCCGGCAGCTGCCTGCAGATACCAAGGACGCCAAGCCGCTTCTGAAGGAGATGAAAAGGGGAAAAGAGTTTCACATCATCTTTGACTGTGGCCATGAAATGGCTGCTGGGATCCTGAAGCAGGTGTGTAGATCATTTCTGGTGCAGCTGGATGCTCTAACTTCCACAGAGAAGCAGAGCATCGTTAGAAGTAGAACGTGGTTGGAGTCACGCTTGGCTGCAGTGGTTTAAACTCCCTCTAACACCTGATGGTAACAGCTTAACGTGGCACAGAGTTTCCAATTCCCAGAAACTCTGTTTACAGAATGATTGTTTGAAAATCTTGTCAGACTGTTTCAGTTCATTGTGCTAACAAATATGCATGTAGCTAGCGATCTGGATTCCTAAGAGACATCTTTTTGAAGTGATGGCAGGATAAAAATGAGATACCCATTCTCCTCAGGAACCAAAGATGGAGCAACATGACAAAGATTCAAACACTGCACAAAAACAAAAATAAATAAATTAACAAAAAGAACCCTGTAATATTCCAGTAGCAGGGGTCCCAGAAGAGAGAAATAATAGGAAAAAATCTGACAATTCCAGAATTAAAAAATGCAGTTTATACCTTTAGTTTATTTTTGATTTATTTTGATTTGGGAAGCTCAGGGAATCATCTCTGCTTTCTGCATGTGGTCCTGTTGGTTTCCTCAGAACAAGATCTTCAGCAGGGGTTTTCTTTTAAATAAAAGAAGAAAGTTTTATCAAAGTTAACCATAAATGGACAGCAGGCAAAAAGTTGCTTTCTTACATGTGATGAAATGATGCAACAACCCATAACCTGGAACATGATGATTGCAGTTGAGCCCAGTTAAGGTCTAACTGAATAAAAGAATGCCATGCAAGCAGCATTCACACAAGTCAGGCCTTATTCAGAGTAAAAACCTTCTGTGCAGTCAGCATCTCACTGCTTCTCAGCTCATACTGGTGGCACCAGGGTTGCCAGGTCTACTTATTTTCAGGGTCATTGAGCCTGAATCAGGATGGCTGATAAACTCCTGTTGAACAATTTAACAAAGACTAAGAGAAGAAAAGGTTTTACCAACACTCCTGTAAGACATAAACTTTAAATCACTGCTGGAGTGTCGTGAATGTCAGGACAGAAGTCAGCGTTTTCCTGCGTCTCCTTTACTTTTAGGATGCTTTGGATGAAGGAGTAATGTGCTGTAAATCAACAAAATCATCAAAAACAGTTTCTAAGCCAGCACCTACAACTCTGCTGTGGGGGTGGGGGCTCATTTGTCTTTCCATGATCCTGATGTTCCTTATCAATAGAATCATGCATAATCCTCGATGCTGTGTTTCTCATTATATGCCAGATGTATAATAAGCCAGAGTTCTGTCTCGGTTTTGGTTTTTTTCTTTTTGGCTGTTTGTCTTTTTGGTGGGTGTTTGCTTCTCATCTCTGAGCCTGTGGGTACAGTACTGTGGCAGAATATGCCTACTCGCATTATATGCTATTCCAGCCAGTTTCAGTTACACAATGAAACCGGCTGGAATGTGTGTGTGTGTGTGTGTGTGTGTGAAAGAGAGTGAGAACAAATGTTGCATCTGCATCCCGATCCATGTATAAATATCCCCTTTCTGTCTCTTCTGTGACTCTCTTTCTTAGGCTCTTGCCATGGGGATGATGACAGAGTATTATCACTATATCTTCACCACACTGGTAAGTGGAGAAAATGTCGGTACTTCACAGTCACTCTGACATCAGTTGTAATTTATAGCCCTACAGTCTTTCCTTCAAGATTTGTTGCATGCCAAAAAATGATATGTGCCGCCATATTATTTTTTTTATTTATCCATCCATCCTTTTTTTTTTTTTTTTTTAGTCCCACCTTGTCACATACTGGTCAAGATGGGACGTGTTTATCATCCATTCCTGATGCACATGGAACTGCTGTACCACTGCATATTACTGGTTCTCTGCACCTGGTTACTGACTAACTATCTGCACTGACTAGGCCACCCCAAGCAGTCAATGGGAAGGAGGAACAACTCAGTGCTGTGGTTTTCCAAGCTTCACCCTGTTGTTTCCACTTGCTTTCCTTTTTCACGTTCAACAAATGTGGTTAAAGTTAGGAAAACATCACGTTCAGGATTTCATTCCTTGGCAAACCAAAAGTGATACTTTTGGGTACCTTCTGCATTCAGATTGGTAGGTACTAAGTACTGTATATGGACTATATGTAGAAGACTTGTACGTAACGATTTGGAAGCCAGAACAGGTTGAAGATTTTCATGAAAAGAGCACCTCTGTTTAGCTGTTCACTGACAGTGAAGATTTCACTGCTAGAAGAAATTATCAAGACATCAGCAAACCAGGAAAACTAACATGCACAGCTTCTAGAACAAATGACCCTGAACACGCTGACGCCTTCTGCAGAATGGGGGTTACCTGCTGTGCTACAGGAACTCCTGAAGATCTGATCCAGAAGCAGCTCTGGGTTTTAAAGTCAAATAGGAACGATTTGAAGTCCAAACTTATGTTGGTGTTTTCAAAATAGTTACAATTAAATAGTCGCGCCAAAAGTTAAAAGGCATTAGTTAAATAAACTAAACAGAAATTTTTGTGTAAAAATGAACAATACGGTCAGGAAACCGTCATACATGCCCAACAAAGTTTACTTCTTTCTGTCCGAAGTACTGGGAGGAAGCCCAAAGAGCAGGACCAATGATTTCTGCAGGTAGTCTCTGTTCTCCAGAGCAGCTGGTCTGTTATGTTGGGAATACAGTAGTTTAGTAGTAATATGTTGTTATTAGCTGTTAATAAGTGTGCAAGGATAGTTAATAACAATCAGTAAAATTGCCGTTAAAAAATAGCAGATGTGGAGAAAAATGTCAAATAGTGAGAAATTAAAATATTGCACCTTTAAACATGGCTAATCCCATCTGACATCTGTGCTCAGCCACCTCCAACTTTCCACCTTTTAGGAAATCAAATGTAGCAAATGGGAGGAAGAACTACGTTTAAATGGCAGCCAACCAAAACAGTCACAAGGAAAACATGAGAGAACCTTTTAAATCTGCTATATCCTCACTAATAATCATCCCAGGAAGTCTGGAAGATGTTTAAACAAAGACAACCCCAGACCCCAGTGGTCTAGCTGATGCAGGTCCTTTCAGATGAACCAGTAATGGTGCCTCTCTCACTACCGAGAGGTGTGATGACTGTCAACAGCAGAGGCACTTGGAGAGGTTAGCATAATATGCTAACATGTTAGAACACCAGCTTTACAGAATTTAAACAAGATGTGGTTTAACAATTTCACCCTTATTTTTGCTTTTCTTGTTTTCTAAGCCTGGTGTCAGCAAATGCTTTGTTTTATTTATTATAACCAATGTACTCCACACTTTGGTCTGACTGGCTGAAGCTAACCTGAGATTAACGATGGCAAACAGTTACTTCATTTAAACTCCTGCCAAGTGTTTCTGTGCATTTTCCATACATCTTCCAGCAAAGATTTTCCAGGTGATTTTACGCAACTAAACCTTTGCATGGCTTCATCCACACAAAAGCAACAAAGAAGCTCAGATTCTGCTTTTCTTTTTAGAGAAATGTTGAGTTTCTGTCAGCCATGAGTAAAAAATGACGACACCAGGACTTGTCATCTAGCCAATGATGGAGCAACGTGCTATCAACCTCTACTGGATTCAGATTTATTTCTACATTTATTGCCAAAGAATATTACAAAAATAACAGCAGCAGATGAAAATTTCCCATCTCATTTATTATTTTGTAATTGAATCAAATAGCTAAAATGAGCCATTCCTTATCATCTGACAGTCAGGATATTTCAGGAGTTTGTCTCTTTTACTGGGACTTCAGTCACCCTCAACTAAAGAGTTTTATCCTTGCTGTCTGTGTGAACCTGATTTCAGTCTTTGTTCCAGGTCAAAGACACAAAAAAATAAATAACAAAAAAAATTAAAACAATCTCCCTCTTCATCCTCCTCCTTTCTATTTTTCATCATATATTTTTAAAAAATTCAACTTCCTTTCAAATTTTATCTGTTTGGTTTTTCAACTTTGTTACGGTGTCCAGAAGGGACCATTTGAGTGTTTATTTCTGCATCCCCTGCACATGGCACAGTTTCTGGTAGATAATTAAACGTCCCTCTGGTGACAGATGAAATCCAGAAAGCAAACGTGAATCAGAGGGTTTCGACTGAGGGCATCTCGTGATTTCCACTGTTGAGCTTGGCAGAGCTCTGGACTGAAAGCCTAATTCTCCAAGCACAGCAAACAGCCAAGTCATACTGAGGCCACATATGGCAGCCATTTTCCTGCCAGATTTCTCTTCATACCTCACTTACCCTGCAGTAACTGTTACAGTCCTCTCACACTGTACAGAAGGTTTAGTAAGCAGGTCAGTTCGTCAGCCGCAGGCCTTATACTGCCCTCATGTCAAATTTCTAGAAGAATAAACTCCTACAATGAAGAAAAGTTGCTTGAAAAAAGGTTTTTTCTTCCAGAATTTATATTGAAATGTTTCCCAACAGTTTCCACCAGTTTTTTCAGCAAATGAGAAAGTGGTTCATTTTCTTTGTTTCCAGGATCTGTTTGCGCTGGATGTGGAGCCTTATCGATACAGTGGTGTGAACATGACGGGCTTCAGGATCCTCAACACGGAGAACAGCCAAGTTGTCTCCATCATTGAGAAGTGGTCCATGGAGAGGCTGCAGGCTCCACCAAAACCTGACTCTGGTCTACTGGACGGCTTCATGACTGTGAGTCACCTGGGCACACCAAAGAAATAACGAATGAATGAATCTGTCTGAGATAAACTGCTAGAGGCTGCCTGGCCAAGATAAAACTTGATATTTTGCAATGAGATGTGTAATATTTTGTAAAGAAGGGCTCTAACTGGGAGACATCTCATATTTACAGTGGGGAAAATGAACTGGGAGTACCAACTGAAACCCAGTTCATGATATGAGGTTGTTGAAAAATGACTTCTAATGAAGTGAAGTGCATTTCCCAGAGCTTCTTCCAGGTTGACTCTTCTGACAGGCTAGTTTCTAAAGCCCTGAAGGGGTTGGCGATTTGAAACATTGTTCTGGGCATGACAGACCAGTTAGGATGGATATGTAGTGGTTTTTCTTATTGTATTTCCCGGTTATTCTGGGGGAGTCAAATGTAAAATCTTTATGAGTCCAGGGTGTGATAAGCAGAGTCTGTCACTGGGATCTGAAACCTCTGTGATCACAGCAGTCTGCTGTAATAACGTCTCTTCCACTCGGCATTCATACCACTCTCTTATCTGGGAACGCTGCCAAAAATGTCAACCCACCAGAGACAAGGAGTTGGACGGAAACAAAGGAGTAATGAAGAAGGGAAGAGGAACGAGATGAGGGGGATGGATGAAAAAAAGATGAAGAAGAAGGATGGAGATTGGGTGAAGACGAGGCAGAAGTCAAATCAGAGTTCTTGTGCTTTATTCCCACACTGACTGTTGAGGTGTTAAATGAGAGGCTGTTTGGTCGGAGTCCAGGCGGCGGCGGCAACATGTTGGCTGCTGATTAAAACACTGGTTTGCCTCTGGGGAGAAACACATTTCTGTTTTCTTTTTTTTTCTTCCAAAAGAGCAGGATCATGCTGAGTCATGTTTCTGGGAGAGTGGGTGTTACTCAGTTTAAGTTCTTTTGTTGGATTTGTGGCTCAATCAATACTTTCCCACTGGAGACCTGAAACGGACTGTGGGTGTAATAACTGGATGTTTTTAAAACGCGGAAGTCTCGGGATGCCCTCGTCACCGCTGGCTACAAACCTGCAGTCATAAAGTAATCCTAGAGTCAGTCTGATGTCTTCATACACCCAAAGAAAAAGGAAAAATGGAAGTCTGTTTTTGCTGGATAGTCACCCATACTGAGTGGTTGTATTTGGATCAGTGACAAGCTGGGATTAATGTGCTGTGACCCTGCTCATCATTGAATTAATGGCATCTGAGTCAGAGGGTGAGGACTGATTAATTAGACAAATGGCAACAAGTCAGTAGCTGCTGCATATTGACATGGTGAGAGCTTCTGTACACGTTTGATTAATGACTTCAGTCCTGACATATTTATGATTTTGGGTACTTTGCTGCTGTTTTTAGATTAAATATAACCTAGCAAATAGCACTTAGCTAGCCATTCATGGGAACTTCCGTGTAACCTGATAATAAGAAATGAAGTCCTGTCAGCTGGGACGGGAGCCTTGTCTGCTGGGCAATGCACTCCTTTATTTTACATCATTGCTTTAGGTTTGGTTTGGCTAAAAACAGACACTTTAGGGAAGCCACAGTTAGGGAAGGAAACTATGCTTGTGACAGAGTGGGTGAGGACTGGCCGCCGGTAGCAGCGGGACTCTTGGCCTAACTGAAAAAATAAATAAATAAAAAAAGAATCACAGGGAACTACATTGGTGCAGCTGACTGGTCTGCAGAAACTGGCACCCGTGACGTCGCGTGAGTTAACCGTTTAATGAATGGCAGATGCAGGGGGACACTGGGGCTGTTTGGGGCAAACTTTTATCTGAAGATAACATGGTGATCACTGGTTGAGATTCTCCATGAGCCGTTTAATGTAGCTTTAATAATGAGCTGGAAGGCCTCCTACCTCCTGTCTGAACTTCATTCCGTGGGAAATGTTGCGCTGGTTTGTTGTTTTATTATTAAACATCAGCCCAAACACAGAAGGGAATGCTACCATTTATATACACTAGGTCAAATTAGGGGTTTCCTGGTATAACCTGGAAAATAAAATAATTAGTTAATTATCTGTGTTGTATTAAACTGACAGGTGGATATTTTAATACTTGGCTGCTTGGCTACAACAGTCTGTCCACATCTGTCCTTGTCCAACACACAAGTAGTTGCACAGCTGTGAGAGTGAAGAACATGGTGGGATTGTAACTTTTTATCATTGTTGTTCGATGTCTGAGGTTTATGTTCAAGTCTATATGAAATATATATGTGTGTGTGTGCTGCAAATCTGGATATAATGCAGGTGCTTCAGAGGGAGGACACTCCACTAGTAGTAAGAGGAACTGGCAGCAGGTACAGAGCAACAGCAGGACAAGGAATTGTTACAAGAATGAGTAATAAATGTGTAAGATTTACAGTAACCTATACATAAACAGTTAAACATGAAGAAAACACAAATATTTGGTGGGTTCTGCTGAACCAAACATGGATCTACAGGTGGGCTGAAATAATTTGGGAACCCTTGATAAGGTTGGACAGTGTCTTATCTTTTAAGTTGAATTTGAAATAGAATAATGGGCGTTTGATGATTACTTACCCATATGCATGGATTTGTGGTTGTGCACACACAGGTGTGAGCATATGTGTGCAGTATACGAGTAGGGGTGGCCTGAGTGAGTGAATGTCTGACTTTTTGTCCCAGTCTGGCCCTGGGGTGAGGAGACACTATTTGTTACTAGGCTTTATTTCTCATTTTATATGTATAACTAGAAGCACTCAGTGACCTCAGGCAGACCTCCGCCAAGCCATGTATTTTTTTGCCAATGAGTTTGGCCATTATTTGTAGTTAGAAGCTCCAAAGGCAAAATTATCCATATCTCCTCATAGTAAAGAATCTTTTAAAAAAAATTCCCAGATCCAGATGGTGATCCAGATCACCTCCAAAATAGAATGACTTGTTCCCTTATTCCATTTCTGAGATATCCTGAATATTTCATCAAAATCCATCCAAAACCTTTTGAGTTATAATGCTAAGAGACAAACCAGCGTGGTGAATACATAGAATAGAATAGAATGCCTTTATTGTCATTATACAACAGTACAACGAGATTAAGCCATCACCAAACAGTGCACGA